>OY744606.1:22911265-23188765 GCA_963556255.1 Allolobophora icterica
CATACATGCATACATAGTTACATACGTACGTACATAAATACATACATACATGCATACATACATGCATACATATATATATATATATACATGCATACATACATGTATACGAACATGCATACGTACGTACATACATACATACATACATACATGTATACATACATGCATACATATATGCATACGTGCATACATACATGTTTAAAAACATGCATGCCTACATAGATGCATATGGCATATGCATGCATGCATGCATATATACATACATTCATACATACATACATACATACATACATACATACATACATACATACATACATAGGATCGCTGCCTTAGTATGGCGATGTTGTCAGGGCCCTGCCCCTGCTTACCTTCGAGAGCTTTGCTGCACAGTTTCAGGTGTCCAAGGCCGACGTTCCCTCCGCTCAGCGGGAAAAGCGGTACTTTTAGTTCCATTTGCTCGTTCCACGACTATGCAAAGTCGAGCTTTTTCAGTGGTGGGCCCGGTAGTCTGGAATAGACTTCCCTTAGAGCTCCGCATGTGCCCTGGGGTAACCCCTGGCATATTTCATTCAAAACTTAAAACTGTCTTATATGAACGTGCTGGTGTCGGAAGCGCCTCTGAGTAGTTACCTTGAAGGGGCGCTATATGTAAATGTCGTAAAGGTATAGATTAAAGACTTGTTAGTGTCATGCAGGTGTAAAATTAAGACTTGTTAGTCTCATTCTGTCACTTAGGTATAAAGTTAAGACTTGCTAATGTCGCCTAATTCTTTACTTAAGGCTTGTTAATGTCAGGATTCGCCAGGTAAGCTTCCCAAGCACGCATCAGGCGCAGCGCCAAGCGGTAAACGGCACTTACTCCCCCGGACATATTCCACCGGACAATTACACCTCGGACAATTTCCCCCATACTAGGACATTTCCCCCTCAGTGCAACATACACGAAGCTTTCTGTTGTAATGATCAAAACATACATACATACATACGTACATACATAAATGTGTACATGTATACATACATGCATACATACATGCATACATAGTTACATACATACGTACATACATACATACATGTATACATGCATGCATACATATATACATATATGCATACATACATGTATACATACATGTATACATACATGCATACATACATACATAGATGCATATGGCATATGCATGCATGCATGCATGCATACATACATATTACATACACACATACATGTATGTATGTATGTATGTATGTATGTATGTATGTATGTATGTATGTATGTATGTATGTGTGTATGTATGTATGCATACATGCATGCATGCATACATAAAAAGTCATACATGCATACATACATGCATATATACATACATACATACATACATACATACATACATACAGACATACATGCATACATACATAAATCCACAGAGGGGGATTTGTCCGGGGGGAAATGACCTACTGAAATTGGGGGGGGGAAGTGTCCGGGGATAACTGTCCGGGGGAATACGTCCGGGGAATATGTCCATTCGCGCCAAGCAGCTAAAGGCCAGTCTACGGCAGCTGTGCCAAGATCTCGCGATGGAAGGAAATCATTCGAAGCAACGCTGCACAGACTTGGACATAACATATGCCTATAAAGTTTTACAGCTTTGGAGACAAACTTGGGCCACTATAGTCTAATAAACGTTTCAATTGGTTTGTACTATTAGGCTAATTGTTAGAATTAAAGAAATTGTAAATATATTCTTCTTATTAAACAAATTTAAAATATATTCCGGCTGAAATATATGTCGAAATATAGGGGATTATGTCCTACCTTGGGGGAATTTTGTCCGGGGGGATAATGTTCGAGGGGATTTTGTCCGGGTGGATTATGTTCAGGAGGGATAATGTCCTACAATCTGAAATTGAACACTCTTGCAACGATCACAGCTTCTCACACAAAAGAATGAATGCTGAAATAAACTGTGAAATGGCATTTTCAAAGTACATTAGCATCTGGCATCTTGCTATATGAAACACAGATTAGGCTGACCAAATATAAACAACCGGGTGATTGTGATGACCATACGCTGTGTGAATCAATTAAAAGGACGATAATATCTCTGTTTACACAAGTCTGTGCACGCTATGCAGGGACTTCCACAGGTCGCTGTACAAATCAAGTCATAGGCCCTATTACATAACTTTTGACTTGTCCACGCCACAATTCCTCAGCCTAAGTTAAGCGTGTTGGCAGTATCAGCGGATATACCTGTCATACCTGTCAAGCAGACTTCAAGCAGATGCTCACTGACAAACAGATCTTTATTAGTCACGCCTACAAGGGTCGGGGTACATAGGGTTTCTCCGTAGAATTTTAGAGATCGCGCGTGGGGTCGTCCTTTTCAACGTGTATAGTCTGGGATTGATTTGCCTGGCCTTTCAATTACTATCACTTTATTTTCTCTATTCCTACATTTAATCTACTTCCCTATGGTAGTGCGTGGCTATTGCGTGATGTTTACAATTCGACAACGTGTTTGAATATTTCTTCTTTTCAATTCAACACACAACTAACTCAATTTTACACATCAAATGTCTCTTTAGTTAGCTCAACAGTACTCCATTTTATTTGTCACAAAATAAAAAAATCCCTAGCATCAGCGAATTCCTTCACGCCCCATGAGCGACTAGATACACACAGATATGTAAGATAATTATCTAATTAAATCCTGTAAGACTATATAATTAAATATGCACGACCTAAGACTGAACAACTATCCAACCAAGCGTATACATTAAACATAATCCCATTATTAGTTGTAATGAGTATGTTCCTCTGAACACACAGATACACTTGTCTGATGTTTAATGACTAGTGGTTAATTTAAGTAAAATTATTAATTTTAATTAATTGACGAGCACAATGACCAGCAGTAGGGCATAAATTTAAATAAGATTCGGGGATAGTATGGAGAGGCGAGACTATTTTACCTTTCGGTGTCGAGCGATAATAGGCCAGAAACAAACTGTAACGGTTTCTGCATCAGTCGTGCGCTGGATATGTAAATGAGGACTAATGGAGCGAGAGAGGCTTCAGTTGCAACGTCGCTTTCGAAGTTACTGGATGTGCTGTCGAAATTAGCGTCGCTAAATCCTGGTCGGAAGGCGAAGTTGAATAGACTATCGTTTCGAACGGTGGCATTCTACGATCAGTTATCGAGGGAGTTGTGTGAACTCATTCAAAGAAAATTTAGTTGAATAACTTGTCGAGCAAAAGACAAGTTCGAACGTTGCGTAGCGAAGGACCTTGCCAAAGAGGTCATAACGGCGAACGTTTCAGTACACAGGGGCGTAACTTTAGTCTAAAAAGTGGGGGGTACCAGTACTTTGGTCTAAAAAGTGGGGGGTACCAATTTCTTCTCCACTTTAACTTTTCGCATGGCGCCCATTTTGAACATATTCCCTGCCAGTATTCTCATTAATTTTGGCTCTCTGTTTACCTCTGTATCCAAGTATTTTCGTACTTATGGTGGTGACTGCGTTCTCTGAGAAGGCATAATAATAAAATATTGATTGGCATTGTTTAAAAAGTGGGGGGTACAGTACCCCCCAGTCCAAAAAGTGGGGGGTACGGGTACCCCTCGTACCCCCCACAAATTACGCCTATGTCAGTACAGCATAGCTAAAGTTCACAAATAGCGACGAGGCGACACGAACTTTGAGAAGTGAATCCTAAACTGTTAATCAAAGGAACGTTGTTCGAATATTCATCGCTTAAACATCAGTGAATCGAAATATCTTCAAAAAAGCCGACACTCATCGACGCCGATGCCCATCATTCGATCCATGAAGATGTCCATCTGCAACCGCCTATAAGTGCCGTGAAAGAAAGAACGATTGAATCTCTACAGTCTACCATTCAACGGAAACCATTCAACATGGGGAGGTTAACTTAGGTATAGTATAAGACATACAATAATAGTGCTGGTCATAAGTAAGAGATTTAGGCCATATGAACTATTATCATCTAGAAATCTTAACGCTCATTATTGTATCACTGCATTGACTGATCTGTGTTTATCTTGATTGCATATTCAAAAATGTTTACTAGTGATATCTCTCCATTGGTTGACTGTTGTGGTTGTTTGCAGACCCGCCGAGAGGGGGGGTAAGGGGGCAAACGCCCAGGGGCCCGGCGACTTTTTAGGAGCCCGGACCGGGCCCGCAATCAACTTTAAAAAATATTATAATCAATTACACAAAGTTTATGACTTATGCCTTTTTAAATATATTATCTGACGCTTAACTACAATCTAGCCCGTAAAACTTATATTATTAGGATAAGTAAGTAAGTAAGTATATTCTTTATTACACCATTAGCAAACGCACAATGGGACAGTAGCTAGAAGCATTGAATATAAAAGATAGAAGTAATAAATCGAAATAAAAATTATGAAATAAGTAAATAAGTAAGCAATTGTTTTCTTTTCATTTATACAATAACCTGGTAATGTAACCCTTCCCTGTCAAATGATCACATCGCGGTATCTAACGATTATGCGAGCGAGGACGAAGAGAGTATCCGGATAATCGTATTGGAGGGAGCAAATCATGGAGGACATGCAATGGGTTCCGAAGGATAGCAGCAAAGAGAGCATCATCCGCCTTAAAACATAACTGGTTAAATATAGGAGTATCAGTTGGCAGATACCCTTGTCGCTTAAGTTTACGTATCAAAGCGGACAAACGCTCTCTCTCGGCTATTGGTAAATCCCCACCATACTGGAGATGAGTACAACATTCGTGCCACAGTGGTGGAATGTACAACATCATGGAGGCGGATGATCTATACTGGATAAAACTTTCATGTACACAAAAGTGCGGTTAGCAGTTGGTTTAATGAAGGATATACTTACTTACCTACTTACTTAACTACAATAAGTTTAAACTATAAGCATCTGAATAAAATCATAGTTGCATATATAAATAAACAGCGTACGGTCGTACCCGCACTTTTATTGTTTCATTTTTTTTCGTACGACCGTACGATACAATATTTACATAAAGTGTAAAGATATATATAGTTTAGAGGCTCGTGACTGTTCTGTCTAGAGGCCCGTAATTGCTCTGCCTAGGGTCCAGTGGTGGCGCCAGACATTTTTTTAACCAGGGCATAACCAGGTCAGTCATACAAGTAGCCAGTGCAGGGGCGATTTATGCCCCGAACAAATTGTGGGCAGGACAAATATTCTGGCAGGGCAACGACCAGGGCAAAGGCTTTTTTTACCAGGGCATTTGCCCTGGCTCGCCCCGGTGTAGCGCCGCCTCTGCTAGGGTCCCGTAACTGCTCTGCCTAGGGGCCCGGAATATCTGTCGGCGGCCCTGGTTGTTTGACCCGAGCGTAGGACATTATCCCCCCCGGACAGAATCCCCCGGGGTAGGACATAATCCCCCCAGGCTAGGAAATAATAACCTATATTTCACACACATATATCATGACGCGTGATGACGGCAAAAAGGACTAACATCAGTCGGAATATATTTCAATCTGTTTAATAAGAAGAATATGTTTACAGTTCGTTTAATTGTAAGAATGATTACAGACAAACGGAAAAGTTTATGAGACTATAGTGGTCCCAAGTTTGTCTCTAAAGCTTTTTTAATAAACGTAAAACACCTAGAAGCGAATGTTATGTTCTAGTCAATGGAGGGTGCAGGAGACGGCTTGTAGCTGCATGCTTGGCGCTGTGCCTGGCCTGACCTGCTTTTTGGGCAACTGACCTCGCGAATCCTGACATTAACAAGCCTTAAGTTAAGAACTAGGCTATTAACAAGTCTTATATTACACCTGAATGACACTAACAAGTCTTTAGTCTATGCCTTCACAACATTAACAAGCCGACACTAGGGCAACAGGGCTATTAAGGTTTATCAATTAAATGTAGAAATAGACTTATCACACAGACGGGGACTTAGTCCGGGGGGGGTTATTCCTAGCTAAAATCGGGGGAATTTTGTCCGGGAGGGATAATGTCCGGGGGGGATAATGTCCGGGAAGGATAATGTCCATTCCCCGTTTGACCCACTTGCATGTGTATGAGAATTAGGATTGAATCACCAAGTAGGCCTAGCCGGGTACGTGATCAGTGAGAGGTCCTTAGAGAAATAATATCCAAATATAGTGGTTAAAGGTTAGGCTACATATATATACATATACTTTATGTACACACATATGTTGATATATATATGCAAACCTTCTGTCATTTAAAAAACGTTTTAACGCGAATATTAATTAATATATTTAAAATGGAACCTCACCTTAACTAAATATCATTGTTCTCACAAAACACTTAAGAGACAGTCAGAAAATGAATGAGAAATTCGTGTAACAGTTCTACTCAAGATCCACTCAGCAATTTATTCACTCATTCGATTGCTCAGTGCTCATTAGTTCATATTTTTTTAATTAAAATCTGGACAGGAGGCCTAGTTCATAACAACATTGTCAACTCCACTCTTCTTGACACTGTTATCTTCACTTCTTCTTCCTTCTCTCCTGCTTAATAAGCTGTACATTTCTTTACGCTACGTCTACTTATAAGTAATTTAACTATGGTAGTGCGTGGCTGTCTAATGTCTATTCACAAGAGCAGAGTCTAAATCTTTTCCAATATTCCTTCTTTCAATTGAACACACAAGGAAACTGTGAACTTAGTTTTGTGGACAGTCTTGCAGTGCGAGATATTGCTGTGTATATATAGTGCACTTACTTTAGTTTCACGTGTGTGTGTATATATATATATATATATATATACATATATATATATAACGTTTAGTTGTACGGTCGTAGTGAAGGCCGTGGCTGGCCGATCTCGATAGGCTGCCGCGCGCTATATGTATATAATTAGATTTCGTTTAGGCACAGAAGACAGGTGTCTAAGAAGGGCGCGAAGATTTATGCTGACTGTAGAAGTTTGAATTCGTGTGTTCTCTGTAGAAGTGTTGCTGAGTAGTTAACATTGAATTCTTTTGTGTTGGTTAAACAAAGATATTAAAAACTGTGTTGGTGATTAATGCAGGCTATGCTACACAGTAGAAATTAAGCTACTTATACGTAGATTTAGTGTCAAACAGTGAACATTAAATAGGCGTAAGTACGAAGAAAACAAGGAAGTTGGTAGAAGGTTTGTCAACAGAAGGAAAGGGTTGACAGAAACCAACACAAATCTATATTTCACTTTACACGATATACTGCTCAAATTTCAAATTAGGCCTACTCCTGCATCAGGTTATTGCCTTTCGCACCAATACGTTCGACGCATACAACACCTGTACAACTAGCAAATTAGATATGCAAGGCAGACTGCTCAACACCTGCTCAGCCTAACGCTACCATTGACGCATGATACACACCCCCATTCTATATATGCACCCACTCAACACTGCTGTCAATCAAACGTCCATACACGAATGTTATTTACAACTAACCAATCTAAGTAGACAACTGATATATAATATTGAGCTTACTGTGTATCGAATTGAAAAGAAGAAGTAGTTGAATGGGTAGTCGAGTTGCGAACGCTACTCAATAGTCAAACACTACCAAGTGAAGTTGATTATAGGTAGAAATATAAAAAATATAGTCATAATAAGTGATAAGCTAAGCAAAGGAAACCGAGATTAAAACTACAAGAGACAGTTAAGGTAGTAGAAGAAGGTGTGGATATCAAAATGATAAAGTCAGAGAGCACTTGTTGAAATAATTTAAGTTACAACGCGGCAGTATAGGTCAAGATTTGCTGGTGCGAAGAAACAGTGGAGGAAATCTACACCGTGTCTCAAAATAAACTGTGCAAAATTGTTTCTGTCAGAACTTCGTCAAATTTCGACCAATTTTAATAATTTTTGGTAGGTAGATGGCAAAATGGCTGAAATTTTATGCTATACATACATTTTCAACCTCACCTGACTCATGTCACCGCAATACCTTGTTAAACACAGATAAACGGACGTAACCATTTTTAATCAACGATAGCGCAGCTTAAAATAAACAGTTACGTCATTAATACGTAAATAATGATTGCCAGCTATTCTGAGGGTAGACTAGTTAAAATTAGAAATTTAATAAATAACATCTGACGCCCTCTAACAAATTGATGAACAAAATCTGAGCACTCTAGTTGTTAAAATTTAAGCGTTATATAAGAAATTGGCACATCTGTGTTTAACAAGGTAGTGCGGTGACATGAGTCAGGTGAGGTGGAAAATTTATGTATAGCATAAAATTTCAGCTATTTTGCCATCTATCTACCAAAAATTATTAAAATTGGTGGAAATTTGACGAAGTCCTGACAGAAACAATTTTGCACAGTTTATTTTGAGACACGGTGTATATTATCTTCCCAATTAGACTGAAGAATTGTTTGAATTATTATGTGACTAGCTGGTTTACCCGGCGTTGCCCGGGGTTATAAGTTTCACTCCACCACCACCAAGACCATCACCATCAGTTAATGTGAAGTGAAATCCCTACGGCTGCGCCATCTGGCGAATCTTAAGAAATGCGTGCCGGTGACAGAGAATAATCTTCTCGGGCGGCGCCATCTGGCGAATGAAAATAACCCGGCGTTTTGGGTGTTTCAATCCCTCTAACGAATAAGCAACAAAACACTGCTTAACCCGGCGTTGCCATCTGGCGAGTGAAAACGGAAACAAAACGCAAGAAATGAATAATAGTTCAGTGAAGGTTTCGAGTAAATAGCTGCAAAACTGTAGAAATGCATGCCGGTCAAACAGACAGACAGACACACACACAGAATCGTCTCTTTATTTATATAGATGATGGTCTGAAGTGCATTACCTGCAATTCAGAAATACTTATATGTGGTGTGAACACGATTTGCGGTACGAAGTTCTTTAGGCCTAAAGAGAACTCGCTCTATCAATATCTGATAATTTCCAAGTTGTAATAACACTAATGTAAGTTTTAATTTTGTTTTCTGAACGTGTTATATTCTGCAAAATAAGGTTAGGGCTATTTTTGAAAATATGAAAAGCTAAATGTAGATATAAATTTCAATCCCTCTGGCGAATAAGCAACAGAAGTGTGAAATCAGAAAAATAACGCTGCTTAAACCGCCGCCCATCTGGCGAGTGAGAATGAAAATAGGTTGAGTTGAATTTTTTTGGGGCGTTTCGGACAGTTTTTTGCCCGGGACACCATGGAAGCGGTGAAAAGGGGGACGCGAAGCCTCACACTGGGTGTGTAATGCCCACCCAGAGACAGTAGTGAAGGTTTGGAGTGAAAAGCTCGAAAGGTGTAGAAATGCATTCCGGTCAAAGATCTGTGACAGACAGACAGACAGACAGACAGACAGACAGACAGACAGACAGACAGACAGACAGACAGACAGACAGACAGACAGAGTCTTCTCTTTATATATATAGATAAGTCGAAAGGTGGACAAGGATTATGAGAGGGCTTTTAAGTTTTTAGTGGCAGATACATGTAAGTTCAAAGAGTCGCTACCGCATGGTCTTATAGGGGCCTACAGTTTGTGTTATCTAATGAAGAAACGGAATATTTCGAAGCTATAGTGGCAGAGCTAGCGGACATTCATGTCAACAACTAGATTGGTTTAGCTCTTTCTAATAGGACAAGTTATAAGAGCTGAAGAATAAACCAAAACCAAAGTGGTATGAGAACCAAGAAACTGAAGAAACGTCGGTGAGGAAATGTGGAATTCAGAATGAAGGTTTTCTGGACAAGGGAATTCAGAGAGAAGAAATATCAGGAAGGCGAAATGTTAATAGCTAAAATTAAGAAAACAGGTGATGCAATGAAGCACGTGTTACTTAGAATGCCAACTGATTTGATGAAGGTGCCTATATTTTCAGAAAGTTGAAAATGCGTTTCATAGTTTCAACGTGGATGAGGATTTTGGCGTCAAAGCTACAAAGAAGACGACATTGTTGAAGATATGTGGCACCCACGGAGCCATCGCCCGTCATCAAACAAGCGCTGCGTGGACGCGCAGGTTATAGCATCGCCGGCGTCTGCGTCAGGAAGTACGTGAACGAGCAGGTTAATTGCTGTCGTCAAAAGGTAGGCCCTACGCCGAAGAAAAGGACGTTGCGCTGAGCACTGCTGTCAGGTTGTAAGAGAACCAGAAGGTTGTCGCCGATAACAGAAACGCAGAAGCGAAAGATGCTGTCGTCAGTGGCGCTCAGGTGCTCAAAGCAGACGGTGCTACAACCGGCGGTTTGCCTATGGGCGAGCAATAAGTCATTGGCTTTCACACAGGCGAACCAATGTCCATTAGCGACGCAGGGAGAGTGGCACAAATGGCGAAGGTGGTCACCGACAACATGACAAAGAGTGACAGCATACACAAACGGCCTTTGCACATTACTAACATAGTGTCCCAGGAAGACGCCGATAGAAAGTTCGTGGATGATCAAGGCGCCGAGGTGAGCGCTAATGCTATGACTAGAGACACCGAACTGAACGCTAAGGCCAGGCAGTACTCGGACCAGAGGGCTTACACCGTTAATTGGTGCGCGGATGATCAGGATACTGCCGCCAGGAGCGCGTAGATGGTCAGAATAGGCGGTGCTATGACCGGCAATTTGTCTATGGACGGCCACAGAGTGACTGGCTATCCACGGGTGCACCAATATCTGAAAGCCACGCAGCGATCGTGGCGAAGGTTGGCACCGACGCCATAACAAAGACTGACAAAGCACCAGCCGAACCATTTAATGCCACAAACAAGCGGCCAGCAGACGCTCTGAACACCTCCCTTAGAGAGTACGTAGACTGTTGTTAGGAGATACGTGTAAGCCTCCAAGATACCTTACTACAACGGCAAAATTCCACCCTTATCCCGCGATTCTTCAAATACGGATTTTGCTGTTGGACCTAGTACATCCAACGTCAGGAGCTCACCATATCTAGCATTGAATCCTACACTTAATAGCAAAAACCTTGCGAAATACTGGGTATCCAACCAGGTAACTGGGACTTGGCCAGAGATTCTTTGCCCGGCGCCCATACGCATATGGAAGATCCGCCTGATGGTGAATCCGCATTGGCGGAATTATCTCGTGCTGGAAAAGCTCTGCTGACTTACAAGGGTTTGACACCCGATAGTGTGAGAATTAATAGTGTGAGAATTAGAGATCTCCTCACTTCCAATCCGCATTGGACTCAAGCCAATCGTAGCGGGGCCATGATTATCAAATGCGATTTTGAGGCTGTGAATAGTGTGTAGTATAGTGTAGATTGTAAGACAGGTCTGTGTAAAATATTCGTGTGTTGAAATGAAAGAAGAATTTGATAAGTGGCGTTGACCTACGTAACAGTTATCGTTCAGCAGTCAAAACAGACTCAACTATTCCGTAACTGTGTGATCCTGCATAAGTCAACAATCGATTTGTATTCCACCTCAAAAGAAGAATTACTTGCTATCGATCTAAGAGATTGTATTCTGACATTTATACAACGCTTCTAGCGGGAGGGCCATTCAGAAGCGCTCCCAGTGCGAGAGATCCCGAGAAAAAAGCAAGCTTTAAGAAAGGTAAAAGAGGAAGAGACGTTACCTGAGAATAGAAGAACGAACGAACGGAGGAAGCTCATTCCAAAGAGCAGAGCCAATGGAGGCAAAAGGCCTAGATTGAGCCAGAGAAGTCCTGACACGGGGAACGAGTAGGTCTAAACGGTCAGAGGAACGAAGAGGACGAAGAGAAGCAGCAGAGTGAGGGCGATGAATTAAGTCACATGAATATTTTGGAGCGAAACCAAGTTGAGCCTTAGAGACAAGGATGAGGACCTTAAATTGGATGCGGGCAGAAACCAGGAGCCAGTGGAGTTCTTCTGCCATAAAGGTGGTGATATGAGAGAATCCCAAGTCTCTCTGCTCGCACTCTTTGACGTCACAGCAGCCTTTGACTCGGTTGATCATGGCATCCTCCTCCTCCGTCTGTCCACATCTTTTGGCCTTTCTGGAAAGCCCCTAGAATGGCTGGCCTCCTATCTACACGACCGTTCATCTTCAGTTATCCATAGTTCCACCAGGTCCCCTTGGGTCCCAGTCCGGACTGGCCTTCCTCAGGATTCCGTATTTGGTCCCCTCTTATATATAATTTTCACCTCGGATCTTTGCCATCTTCTTACTTCCTGCTCTGTGTCTAACCAGCTTTATGTTGATGATGTACAGGCTTACACTTATTGCTCTCCCTCTGATGCCGCTACTGCAGTCCGCCTTATGTGTCTTTCCACTGACTCATTGGTCGTCTGGATGTCCTCTAACCGCCTCCGTCAGACCGTGCTCTTCGACGTGGTTTCTTCATCTGTCCGCCTCCTCCACTGTGGCGTCCCTCAGGGCTCCGTTCTTGGGCCGCTGCTGTTCTTACTCTACACCGCCGACGTGGAAGAGCTCGCCGCGACCCTCGTCCTGTCATCTCACTTCTACGCCGACAATACGCAGCTCTACACGTCCGGACCTCCATCAACGGTTGCACAGCAGCGGCAGCGCATGAAGCTTGATACTGAGCGGATCGCTGAGTGGATGCGATCCAACAGACTGCGGCTTAATCCCGAGAAGACGGACTTCATGTGGTGTGCAGCCAGTAGACGGTGCCTCTACCTCGACGCCGGTTCGTTAAGCGTCTGTGGGGCTTTGATCGCGCCTTCGACCTCCGTACGCGATCTTGGTGTCGTGCTGGAGTCTGACCTGTCCAAGAGGCGCCACGTCGCTTGGACGGTCGGCTGTTGCTTTCGTCAGCTCCGTCTCATCAGGAGCTGCATCAAGTCCCTGCCTTTCGAGGCTGCGAGAGCAGCCGTAGCTGCCTTTGTCATCTCTCAAGTGGATCGCTGCAACAGCTTTTGCTGGCTGGTGCGCCCAGGTGTCTCCTGGACGGACTCCAGTCGGTGCTCAATGCTGCGGCCAGGCTAATCTGCAACAGGAGGAAATACGACCACGTCACGCCGCTCCTACGCGACGTTTTGCACTGGCTGCCCGTTCCGTTTCGTGTTGAGTTCAAGATCTGCTTGCTGGTATTTAAGTCACTCCACGGAGCAGCGCCCAAGTATCTGCGCGGCTTCTGCACCGAGACCCATTCCTCTGCATCCGGACTGCAACTTAGATCACTCAACAAGATCGATCTCCGCGTCAGGAGGATAAGGACGCGTTTCGGTGATCGCGTTTTCTTGGCCGCCGGTCCCAGATGCTGGAACAGTCTTCCGCCGGCCATCAGACTGGCCGACTCAGTGAACTCTTTCAAATCCAGGCTAAAAACCACCTGTTTGCTAAGGCTTATCCTGCTCGCTAGTAGTTGGATGCGCCCTTATAGCGGTATGGCCGCGTTACGGTGCCATATAAATTGTAGTTATCATCATCATCATCATCATCATCATCATCATCTCCAAGACCCAGTATATATGGCTGGGTACTCGCAGGCAACTTGCCAAGATTGATCTTGCTAGCCTTTCTACTGAATTCCCTAATATCGTCTTTTCCACTTCTGTCCGTGACCTTGGTGTCACCTTGGACTCTGAACTCACCCTCTCCCAGCATATTTCGCAGCTGAGCTGGGCTTGTTATTTTCAGTTACGTCAGCTCCGTGTGGTCTCCCGCGCTCTCTCTCTCTCTCTCTCCCCCAGTCTGCAGCTACCCTCGTTCATGCTTTCATTACCTGTCGACTTGATTACTGCTGTTCTCTCTATATTGGTCTCCCTCACACTCGACTGCATTGCCTTGAACGCGTCCTACGCTCTGCTGCGCGCCTCGTTGGGCGCATTCCTAAGTTTGGTCACGTGTCTGATTATATGCGTGACGTCCTCCACTGGCTTTCTTTTTATCAACGCATTGTATACCGGGTTGCTTCTATTGTCTGGCAGTGTCAGCTTGGCCGCGCTCCTTTCTATCTACGTGAGCTCTGCTTTCCAGAATCCGAACTTCTTGGTTGCCGCTTACTCCGTTCCACAGCCCGCGGTGACTTACAATTTACATGTTCCTTTCGCTCGCACTGCAACCATGCAACAGCGAGCATTCTCCGTTGCCGGTCCCACTATCTGGAATGGCCTTCCTGTCGAACTGCGGTCTCTTCCTCGAGACTCGTCCACCTCTTTCTTCTCTGCTCTTAAGACTGTTCTCTTTCGTCGAGGTTAGGCTGGGAGCGCCTCTGAATAGTTGCCTTGAAGAGCGCGCTATATAATTTACCGCTCGCCGGGACCTTAGCTAGGCGAGCAACCAAGAAAAGGGATCGATCGATCGCCTCAAATGAGACGCTCTGCCTGCGCTGTGGCTGCGGTTACGATGAAAAAGCGACACATGATGGGCGACGAGTTCCAAGCTACGAGTAAAATAACATCCGCGTATTTGAGCCGGGCCTTGTGGTTGGGGCTGGACGGTGCCTCGAGACTACTAGAGTGGCTTTGGGCCGTGAAATGGCCAGTGGCGCTCTAACGGCTCTTTCTACTTTCTTAATGTTCACTCGGGACTATCTTTTCTTAAACTATCATCCTATCTTATTTTGCAGCCGAATTCGCCTTAACTCAATTCTACAAATGAGATCCGTATTCAAACTAAATATTAAATTTCAAACAAGAGAACACGAAACGATAGCTTAATTTCTATATTATAAACGTGAATCTCTTTTGAGTTTACTATCTGACAGCATCCTCTACACCGACTTTTATACCGACAACAGTTTACTAATTCAAATTGCGGAGTTTACACATTCTATGCCAATAAAACATATATCATTTTCACACCTTAATCCTTCTCTCAACTTATTCGCACCTCGCGCCACCTAAGTCATTACACATAGTGATCTTCCTTTCTTGATCTCATGCTTTAGCTGTACTTTCTCTATTCCATCTCTACCTATAGGTAGCTTAACTAAAGTAGTGCGTTGCTGTCAATTCAAATTAACACAGTCCGTAACTTGTAAAATATGTCTCCTTTCAGTTCAACACACAAGAAAACCTCTTGTACAAATCAACTGTCCCAGCTCAACACAAATCAACACTCTCTCTTCTACCTATAACTAAAATTAACCCATACCGCTCATATCAGCAACTTCTTTCGCGGGCTTCGCGTGCAACTATAAACAGACACCTGTACTATTATCTAATTTAAGATGCAAGGCTCAACACCGAACACCTGTTCAGCCAAGCGCTTTCACTGACGCATTATGTTAGTGAATGGAGTCATATTAGATACATACAAACACACAATACTGCTGTCAAATCAAACGTCTAAACACGAATATTAATTAAGCTAATAAAATAGATGCTGAGTAAAATCAATGTCATTGTTCTTAGAAAACATGTTTACATACATAGACATAATTATATTATCAACTGCGCAGTTTGAAAATAAAGATTTCCACAGCACCCAACTAACACCTGTCAACTCAGACGTAGGCTATCTATCTTCGCACCTCGCTTTCAAAGTCCAAACTAAATCAATATTGCAGCAGTACACGGGTCTAACACCTCTCTCTTAATAAAAAAAAGTCACTCGCAAAGCCTAAAATCGTGCTAACAGGAGCCTTTCTTGCGCAAAAATGGGGTGATGGTGACGCCTTTCTTACGCAAATCGCTAAAATTCATATAAGCTTACTTTGCGCTGAACAGGCAATTTATCCAACATTCTTCTGATAGTTGACGCATATATATCTGATCGACATTCCGATAGTTTGTTGCGAAGATTGTAATAACATTTTCCAGATTTTATAGTCCATAATATTTATGTCTAAACTGTATGGAGAACGATTGAGACTTTTTCTGATCCACGTAGGCCCTATTTTGTAAAATTTTAGCGTTTGTCTTGCATTAGCAAAAGTTTACTTATTTCCTTACCAGAAAGTAGGCCCCCTATAAAATCAGGCATTTCTTTTATCATCAGTTAAACTATTTCAAGAGAGACTATTAACGCTGAAGTCATATTTAACGCCGGACCGACCAAGATTAAAACATCGCTAACATTGCAATGGAGATAAAATCTATATAAATACTATTCTTACATTTTTTATTATTTCGTAGTTAGATAAATACTAGTTATAGGAGGAGCTTTAATTTTAGTCACACAGTGTGTGTATATTCAAGCAACCCAATAAATAAGTTTAGCACCATCGATCTGCGCACCATCAAAACATTGGCAGGTAAAAGGCCTAATTGGCCTTCGGTGTTTGGGACATCTGTTTGAAGTAAACACCAAACGATATCGTTTCCGGCTTGTGGTGATCAGCTAGGTCATCTGCATCTCCACATTAGCATGTATTAGAACCTCCGTAATTAGGCGGCAGAGGTCAAGGCCTAAACGCAGCGCCTCATTATCTATAAGCAGAGGTCGCAGGAATGGATTCAGACTTTTCCTATTCCAGATAGTAATATATTTTGGAACAGCAATAAGTCAGTCTCCGAAGTAAGGAAAGCATTCAGCAGCCAACTTATCTCGACCTACAGGCATTATTATAAATTTCGTGCTTATCAAACCATTTCTTCTCCAAAGCATCTATGAGTTCAATGTTTTTATTGTTTCAGTGCAGTTTATCTCCAAAGAAAACTGACAAACCAGATTCATTAAAGATTTGTCACTCCACAAACAGAGCTCTTTTTTCCAACCTTCTGAGAACCTAAGAGAAAACTTAAACCTGGAAAAATTAATAGACCTACTGAGATTAACATACACTGATACACCTACCGGCTGCTTCTGTATAGATGTTGTCTATTACAGCGATTATTACGTTGAGAAAGAAACAAAATTCAGTGAATAGATGAGATGACCTCTGTCGATACGCGTCACCCTGAAACCATTGAACACAAACTCTTAAAATTGTCTCATTTTTAGCAACGTGGTTCTTAACATCGAGTCAACCTGCATAATTATGTACTAAAATAAGCACAATCCTGCGTTAAAGTAACGGAATCAGATACGCTATTAACAACGCTTAACGAATAACGCGTAGTTAGGCCTTTCGGTAAGTTCTCTTGACGTATTTTAAAGTTGCATTTCGGATATTCGCAGGCTTTAACGACATCTTTCTTAGCTTTTAACCGCGGAATTTCCTCACAAAGTACTAGATCTCATTGGCGCATTCATTCAGGTTTATTTTCCAACCAACCGTACCCATGACCTGCATTGGTGACCTACTGCGATAGGGCTTTTCGCTGTCGCAATGCAACAATGATGAATCGAGCGTCTTTGATGTGCATTTTTCTGGAGCCTGAGTGTATGTAACCATAACCATAACCATAACCATAAATTTTATTGATTTCCATCAAATGCAAACAGATAGTGTGAAACAAACATAAAATATAATTTTATAATATAATATAAGCCGGTAGGTGCATTATCAGTGTGTATTAATCATAGTAGGTCTATATAATTATAGAGAAGCAGTTATACCTGTGGTACGCAATATGTCAATTTTAATGTTAATTAAAATTTATTCATCTTAACTGTCTCTTGAATGTGTAAATTCTAGGCAGTCTTTGCCTGTTCTGTAACCCAATAGAACTGTGTTATTTATGTGTACCTATAAGTAACTCTACCATGGTTTTACGTGGCTATTGATTAACATTCACACAGTTTGATAACGTTTTCCAATATTGGGGGTCCGTAGAGTAATGGATAACACACTGGCGTGAAGACCTGAAGGTACCAAGATCGAACCCCGTGGACCTCCGTAAGGTTTCTTCAGCCTTCCACTCGCTAGGTGGCGGTTGTTAAATGAATAGTAGGCCATGATGGCGCCGTGTGCTTGCCGCTTAAATAAAGTTATATTCGACTCCTGTAAAACTGTTATCATGTGCTTCTACTTACATGTATGTAAGGCGCCCTGCGTGGCTGCCGTTTCTACTACATGTATGTTTACTGTACAGCGCAGTGCGTTTGCAGGCGCTTAATTAAAGAATAGATTATTATTATTATTATTATTATTATTATTATTATTATTATTATTATTATTATTATTATTATTATTATTTCATCTTTCCATTTCAAAACAACAACTCAGTTCTTCACATGAATTGTCTCTTTTAGGTTCATCATCATCATCATTAACCATGGGTTCATCGCCCGTAGGTGCTTGATGCGCTCTTTATCACTTCCTTCCATGTATTTCTTTCTCTTGCTATGTGGCTCAGGTGCTGTAAAGAATCGTTTCTGCACCATGTCATGATATCGTCTGTCCATTCTCTGTTAGGGCGTCCTCTTTTGTTCTTCCCCTCCATCATGCCAAAAACTAGCGTCTTGAGTTTCCTGGAGTCATTCATTCTACATATATGTCCAAACAGTTGTAATTTCCTGCAAATTACTTTTTGTAACAGAGTTTTTCTTGGGCCAATTTGACTGTACAGTTCTTCATTTGTCATCTTTCGTCTCCATCCGACTCTCAGCAGTTTTCGATAGCACGTTCGTTCAAAAGCCATTATTCGTCTTTCAATTTCCTTGGTTATTACCCACGTCTCACAGGCGTACAAAGCTCCACTGAACACGCAAGTATCCAGGACTGCCAGCTTGGTCTTCAGCGCTATTTCTTTACTTTTCCAGATCTTGTCTAAAGCAGCGAGAGCAGCTTTGGCCTTGGCAAATCTCAGAGTTACTTCTCTCTTGCAATTTAGGTTGGGTCAACATAATTTTACACTGACTGTGAGAAATTTCATATCGCTCAGATTGGGAATCTTTTCACGCGTCACGTGCTACTCCACACACCCACACAAACTAGCTAATTTTATATATGTTACAGGCAATTCGTAAAACCAGGGATTTTGTAAAATGCCTGAAATTTTTAGGCAATTTGTAAAATCCCTGATTCACTCAGGCACTTTACAAAATCCCTAAAAAAACCAGGGATTTTGTAAAATCCCTGAAATCAGACGACGAAAATTTGACAGATTGCCTGAAATGAAAATGACGAACATAATCGAAGTTTATATGCAAATAAGCCCTATTTTCAAAGGTTTGTCATTTTTAGATGGTATTTTATTTAAAGTTCAGTTTTCAAGTTGTAAAACCAGGGATTTTGTGAAATGCCTGAATGTTTATTATGCACACAAACCTTATTTTTAAAGGATTAATAGGGCCTAAGCCTACATGGTATGACCATATATTTTAAGTTCAGTTCTCAAAAGCAGTTTTTCTATTTTTACACGACATACTAGAATGTTACACTTGACTTATTAATTATTAATTGACAGATTAATTTTTCATGAGAAAGTGAAGTTGTCGAGCCAGATTAACAATCCGGTGTTAATCCGGCTCGACAACTTCACTTTCCCTTTGAAAAATTTGCACCTATTTGTCTTGCAGCGTCCAGCGAACTTTGAAGTTGCAGGATAATTGAAATTATTGATACCTCAAATTAATTAACAATAGGCCTACCGCTCGACGACTTCACCTTTCCTTTAAAAATTTGCACCTATTTGTCTTGCAGCGCCCAGACTTTGATTATCTATTTCCTTATAATTGTTTGATGTGCCGTCGCAGCAGTTAGAAGTTGATCGAAATATCTACGACTGGCTGAGATTAGGACTGTGGTCAGACGAGTACCCTTGCTATAAATTAAAACCCAGCACTATTTCATTTCTGGTTTTCCTTTGGTTAGGTCAGTTCTAAAATTAATCTGTCAATTAAATATTAATAAATCAAGTGCAACAGTCGATGTCATTCGAGTATGTCGTGTGAAAACTGTAAACTGCTGTAGCGTTCAAGAACTGATCTTAAAATAAAATTCTTTCATTCATATGGAGAATATATATATAGCGCCTCTTCAAGGCTATCTACTCAGAAGCACTCCCGACCCAACCCCGGCTGAAGAGCACAGTCTTGAGATTTGAATAAAATGTGGCGGAATGGGTGCTTGGGACCAAGGGAAGCGCTACAGGGAGCCCATTCCAGATTGCAGGGCCAGCGATGGAAAAATCACGGCGCTGCCTAAGGGCGGTCCGTGAGCGGGGAACTAGAAGCTCAGCCTGCTTAGAAGAGCGCAGGGAACCACGGCGCTGGATGTTCAGGGTGGAGCCATCTAATACCATCTAAAAATGTTAATCCTTTAAAATATGGCTTGTTTGCATAATAAACACTCAGGCATTTCTCAAAATCCCTGGTTTTACAACTTGAGAACTGAACTTTAAATAAAATACCATCTAAAAATGACAAACCTTTGAAAATAGGGTTTGTTTGCATAATAAACTTCGATTATGTTCGTCATTTTCATTTCAGGCAATCTGTCAAATTTTCGTCGTTTGATTTCAGGGATTTTACAAAATCCCTGGTTTTTTCAGGGATTTTGTAAAGTGCCTGAGTGAATCAGGGATTTTACAAATTGCCTAAAAATTTCAGGCATTTTACAAAATCCCTGGTTTTACGAATTGCCTGTAACATATACACGGCTAAAAAATCCGTACATTGTACAACTACTCAGGAGCGTAGCCAGACTTCAATTCAAGAGGAGGCAACTATTGCTTGTCAAAAACATTTGATGACCTTTTTGGGAATTTCTTCAACAGAAAATTTGATGACTTTTTTGGAAATTTCTTCAACAGAAAATTTGATGACTTTTTGGGGAATTTCTTTGCCAAAACATTTGATGACCTTTTTTGGGAGATTTCTTCCGTTCAAGAGGAGGCAACATCCACCTCTAATCGGGTGTACTTGAGGATGCAGGGCTACAACCCAAAGAAATTTTTAAAATCTAAAAACCTCAATGTAGCTACGCCTATGCAACTACTATGTCAAGCGGAGCATTATGCATTCTTCCATTTGTAATTTTTTGTAACGAATAATCGATAGTTTATATAGCACCACTCAAATTCACACCCGGGTCAGTGTCTCTAACTGACATTGAGAACTGCTTTCAGGCGTTTGCGGAACTGGACAGGGGAGAGAGAGAGAGAGAGAGAGAGAGAGAGAGAGAGAGAGAGAGAGAGAGAGAGAGAGAGAGAGAGAGAGAGAGAGAGAGAGAGAGAGAGAGAGAGAGAGAGAGAGAGAGAGAGAGAGAGAGAGAGAGAGAGAGAGAGAAGAGAGAGAGAAAGAAGAGAGAGAGAAAGAGAGAGAGAGGGGGTAAAGCCTGAGGGTTTGAGGCAGGCGGTTCCAGCTGGAAGGGCCCATGTAAAGTTTTCTATGTATGTAAGTATATATATACATATATGTATAATTATATATATATATAAATATATATATACAATACTGCCGTGGGTCACCAAACGGGCACATTAATTAAGATCTTCATCACAGAAGCCCATCTCAACGAAATGTTACTATTTTTCTAAACACATTTTTACATTCACCCATGCTGATGGATGAGGAATACGATCGGAAATACAGAAGATGACAAATTCCACCTTGATGAATGAGGGATATTTTACCCACATTTTCTTCGAAACTGTTAAACTGTTGGATCTGGCGCTTTGGAATCGTTGCAAAATTCAAACAAGACACGCAGTGCCTAAGTTTTCCAGTAATTAACAAATAAAAAGATTTATCTTATGTTATAACTTGATATCCGTTGATACAAGCCCACAGCCACGCGTGTCTAAGAAAACTTTATTAAATCGTACTCTAGTTAATTGCACTAAGCATCTCTCAGCTCTCTGCTGATTCCAATCATCGACTGCCTTTAACGCTCCTGTCAACTTGCACGCACGACACCCTCCATAAAAGCAATGGTCCGTCATAAGCAAAACCATCCAATCCACGTTCATAGAATGTATTTGCACCGAAGACAATGAACATGATAAAAAGAAGGTTTGGGTTAAACAGAGAAAGAGAGAGAGAAAACAGAAGGTAACCACTGTCTATTTAAACTTAAACAGCACTGGAGGTCTCCATGGTGAAACTGACATTTCTGATATTTTCGAGGATTCTGATGAGCCAGAAAAGCTTAAATATTTAGAGTAAACAACGGGCATAGACTATTCCAACAAGCACACAGTTTAATCTCTTCAACCAGCAACCGACGGGTATTTTGAATTAAAGCAGTTCGAATGATGATCACTATTGTAACCCAGTTCTTTTTTCTCACAAATCAGACTGCGAAAGAAAACCATAAAGAGACAAAATCTGCAACAGAGGAATTTTAAAAAAAATTCTTATGGCCCACCAAATTGAAAAAATGTTCGTGAGATCGATGCACTTGGCTATTATTCCCCAGTTTTAATGCAGCTGTGCTGATTAAGCGATTAATTTGCATTTGTTATTGGTTCCGGGTCTGCCTATTTATACACGTGCAGTTGTAGATAGGCAGTTGTAGAGGGCACGCTTAATTGCTTTTTGGGCTCAGGCGCCTGATATATCAGCGATGTCGCGTGATTTATACTTTGTCTGAACAAACACGTGGATTGGTGCATGGTTGCCAGATATTGGAACTCAATAAGTGCCTAATAAATAAATATCATTATAAAACAACAATAATAATAATAGCAACAATAAAATATACATAGTAATGAAGATAATGATGATGATGATGATGACGACGACGACGATGATGATGATGATGATGATGATGATGATGATGATGATGATGATGATGATGATGATGATGATGATGATGATGATGATGATGATGATGATGATGATGATGATGATGATGATGATGATGATGATGATGATGATGATGATGATGATGATGATGATGATGATGATGATGATTAAGATGATGTTGATGATGATGATGGATGATGACGATGATGACGATGATGACGATGACGACGACGACGATGACGATGATGATGATGATGATGATGATGATGATGATGATGGATGATGATGATGATTATGATGATGATGATGATGATGATGATGATGATGATGATGATGATGATGATGATGATGATGATGATGATGATGATGATGATGATGATGATGATGATGATGATGATGATGATGATGATGATGATGATGATGATGATGATGATGATGATGATGATGATGATAATGATGATGACGATAATGATGATGACAGTGGCGTAGAAAGGTTTTTGGGGGCCCTTGTGCAGAGCTTCGATGATGGGCCCCTTGAACCCCTTCGATTTGAAAAAAACCGCTGTGCGAAAAACGCTTGGCGCTTTTGCGATATTTGCTTATTTCGCACCGTGAAAAATATGCAAATATCACAAATCGCACCCCAATGAAATAATAATTAAATAATTACACTTCAATTATTTTCTCCGATTTATTTTTATAAATATTTCTCCAGGCTAGCATAAAAAAATTGAACTAGGCCTAGAACATAATTAAGCTAAAACATTGTTCCATCTGCCTTGACTGCTAAAATATGAATTATCCACTCTTCAATTCTGTCAAATTGTGAAACAGTTGGGTTGGTTGGTAAAAATAACGAAATCGTTTCCGCGCCTTCTCTTACACAAAAATATACCGTTTTTGAAGTGTCAGGCTTTCTGGCATGTTAATTTCTATTGACAAGATTGCCAAGTCGCTCAGCCCCTCTTCTGACATTGTACTTCGTATATAGTTTTTGATTAGCTTCAATATTGAAAATGATCGTTCACATGGCGCACAGTCACAGGCAAAGTCAACAGGAACATGTAGGCAGTGCAGACATCATCGCTGAATGGCAGTGAATGTAGATGAGAGTCAACGAGTAACAGTTGTGCAATTTCGAAGATGGTTGATCATTTGAGTTTTATTACTGTGCACGTTGTTGTTAACTTGCTGTACATGTAGATTCACTTCTAGGCTAAAATTGATACTCGCTGCCAGAGGCCCTTCTGACCGCCGGGGGCCCTTGTGCTTTGCACAACCTGCACAACCCATTGCTACCGCCCCTGGATGATGATGATGATGACGATGATGATGATGATGACGATAATGATGATGATAATGATGATGATGATGATGGATGATGACGATGATGACGATGATGATGATGATGATTAAGATGATGTTGATGATGATGATGGATGATGACGATGATGACGATGATGACGATGACGACGACGACGATGACGATGATGATGATGATGATGATGATGGATGATGATTATGATGATGATGATGATGATGATGATGATGATGATGATGATGATGATGATGATGATGATGATGATGATGATGATGATGATGATGATAATGATGATGACGATAATGATGATGATGATGATGATGATGATGGATGATGACAATGATGACGATGATGACGATGATGATGATGATTATGATGATGTTGATGGATGATGACGATAATGACGATGATGACGATGACGATGACGACGACAATGATGATGATGATGATGATGATGATGATGATGCTGATGATGATGATGATGATGATGATGATGATGATGATGATGATGATGATGATGATGATGATGATGATGATGATGATGATGATGATGATGATGATTATGGTAATAATAATGGTGACCATGATAATGATGATGACAAGTTACCTATAGATACGTATAGCCATCTTTATCCTCGGCTCAAACACCTCTTGCCTGTACAGGATCTTAATGCGACCAGGCTAACTTTGGATATTAGTTAGAAGAGGCCACCCATCACCGTATAAGTTTCCAGATAAGATGTTAACTAACTGAGATTACTTACCATGTTAACGTCTTTGATCAGTTATCTGTACTGCAGACAAAGTGTTAATAGAAAAAGCAGGAGTTAAATCCTAAGCGGATACTAGATTTTGCGAGCAGAATTCATTGAACGACTATAATAACACTAACGACATCGTGGCGATTATAGTATAGTAAACGTCATAGAGCAATTACGACTATGTAATTATGACGTAGGCCTAATTTTAATTTCGTCGGGTCTGTCTAAATAATCTTTTGTTTTCTTTTTTTTCTTTATTAATTCAAGCCTCCTCTTCCACAGCAGCAAGGTTTTCTCAACAATCATACTGCAGAGAATAAAGAGGAGAACAGAGGAGATACTGTTAGAAGCGCAAGCTGGGTTCAGGACCAACAGAAGCACAATCGATCAGATATTCACCTTAAGACAACTGGCAGAGAGATACGATGAATTCGGAAAGGCGATATACGTCTTCTACATAGACTTCAGAAAGGCCTTCGACAGTGTATGGAGAAAGGGTTTGTGGAGAGTAATGAGACATTATGGATACCCAGAGAAGATAGTAAGAATACTAGAAAGCGCATACAGAGACACCTTTAGTGCGGTGAGAGTAGACGGATATCTATCAGACTGGTTCAGGACCATTGTAGGAGTACTGCAGGGATGTGTATTATCTCCTCTGCTATTCAACATATTCCTGGAACTGATAATGGCCATGGCGCTGGATGGGACAGAGGAAGGAGCGACGATCGGGGGGGGGGACTGATAAGAGATCTACGATTTGCGGATGACATTGCTCTCCTGGCGGAGCAAGCAAAGGGGTTACAAGAATCCCTAACGAGAGTAGCACTGGTGAGCAGAGAAATGGGTATATGAGCATCAATGTGCAAAAGACAGAAAGTCAGTTCCTTGGATGGGGGACACCCAGTTTCAACTTGAGGTTGGTGGACAAAATCTGGAGCAAAAGGAGGGATTCGTATACTTGGGAGGATATATCAACGCGAAGGGCGAATCTGAGAATGATGTGGAACGAAGAATTGGGTTGGCAAGAGGAATACTACAGGCACTACACAAGGTGTGGAGTGCGAGGGAAATCAGCAGGACCACCAAAGTACAGGTGTATGAGACACTTTTTAAAAACGTGTTAATTGGCATATAATCAGTACCCAAGTGAATTGTACCTCATTGCGTTCTGTCAGTGAGATTTTATGAATAAAAGAAGATATAATAAAGAGACATTCGTGTAGAATGACAATAAAGGCTTACACAGAGAGAAGCTAAAATCTGATAGATCTCGTTAGACAGATAGCAGAAACTATTCTGTGATAGATGGTGGAGAGCTACATTCTGTGATAGATCGTAGCCACGGCTTCGGATGAAAGAGTGTCGCGTGTTCTTCTCTTAGTAGAATTTCTTCTCGAAGATTTTGCACCAGAAATCTTTTGAATCGAAAAGTTCTTACGCGCAGCCCAAATCTAGCAGCGACACAGAAGTCCAAACACCTCTTCAATCGGACTAACAAGTTCCAGGAACAGTTCACTACCGATGACGAACTTCAAATACTACTGTAGTACTGACGCTTCGCTTCGATAGCGAGCTTAAATGCAGAGCCTTGCGCTCTCAAACAACTTAATCTCCAGATGAATTAACTTAATCGTCTTTTCGCCCAAACGTCTTAAAACTTCTACAAGATCCCTTCGTCTGGAACTTCGCATCACAAGTTCACAACTGTCTATAATCGTTTTATGCTTCGCAGTAATCGTAATCGTAATCGTAATCTCCGGATTTCTACAGCGCCCAAAAAAGCGAAGTCGCGGGAACCAACTTATTCACAGGCGCTTAGACATATCAAAATCGATAGGCAGGGGATCGAATCGATTCCAGGTCAAGATCCAAAGGAGTCAGTCAGGTAGGCAGAAGACGGCTAAGGTGGGTGGTGTTTAGGGTTTAGACGGCGAGCGGGGTAGACAGAGGAGGAGGAATCGGGATAGGATTTGTGAAAGAGCAGTGTTTACAGTTTTGAGTGAAAGACCTGTGGAGATATAGCAGTAGTATATCTGGTTCGATTTTGGCACATTTTGATTGATTGATTGACTAATTGATTGATTGATTTATAAATTGTGCAGATGCTCATCACAGGTGCAAATGCCCATCACGTGCTTCGTTCATGAGCAGGAGCAGCGGCAGCAGCATCAGCTTCAGCTTCAGCAGCAGCAGCAGCTGCTGCATTGGCAGCTTCAGGTTTTACTTAGTAAGACCAGACATGTATACATACATGTATACATACATGTATACATACATGTATACATACATGTATACATACATGTATACATACATGTATACACACACACGGTGTGTGTGTTTAACGGGTCAAGATTAAGGTTATCAGGTGCGTTTGTAATGAATGAATGAATGAATGAACGGTTAGGATGAACGACTTAATTAACAACTGTTCATGCAACAGGGAGTAATGATCTGGTGTCTGTGCCAGAGTCATCCGGTGACGTGTGCTTGTGCTCTGTGTGCGTGTCTGTGTGTGCGAGTTCCACCTTGTTTCTCATTGCTCCTGTGTTCCGCTTCTCTATTGAAGATCCTGCGCGTTCTCCGACCAAAAAATAAAGTAATTAAAAAAATACCCACGTTAAGAGGGTTTGAACCCGAGACTGTTTGGTTCGAAGGCATCCTGCTTCACCGTTGGTCTACCAAGACCATTGTTAGAGTCAGATTATATATCGTTTATCTAGCGTGTCCAAACTGTTCCCAAGGCTTTCGCCAGTGGACGCCACTGTTTCTTTATGCAAACCACGCTAAATGGCAGTAAGTCTGTGTCTGTCTGGATATGTTTGCTTTTGTCCGCAAAATATTTTGTTCACAGGAAGTTAGCGTTCAGAATTTTTAATCTGGGCCGGAACAAAGCCCCGGAGGCATTTTATCTGGAGCGGAAGTTGAGTCCGAGCAAATGTTGCATTATACATAGATTGTTGTGATACATAATACAGCCGTTGTGAAATAGCCGATGAGCACTTTATTACGCTCGAAGGCAAAAAGAACAAGTCAAATTACACAGTAGTAAAACATACACGCTGCATAAACCGAATTTTAAGAAGCACAAACTATGAAAAATAAACACAACCTCAAAAGCACAAACTACGAAAATTAAACACAATTCCAAACGCACAAACTAAGAAAACTACTGTGGTGTAAATGGCAGTTGTGAGACTATATTTGCTATTCGAAATGACAAGGAGTTCGGAATCATGAAGGAAATGCTCTCCAAAGTAACACCATAAAATATTTTGAAGAAGGTTAAATGTTGAACGAACTATTCGCCAATAGAACATCATGCGACGTTTCTTAATAATGTGATGCAAGTCCAATCTGTCAAGCCACAGATGAAGCCTGTGGGTCATTCCGTGTGAAATCAACCAGTTTTTAAAACATTTTCACACCTTCAACTTTAGATATGGCTGAAAAATTTTTCTTCTGTTTGGCCACCATATTGGCACAAATGCCAAATTTTATTCAAATATTCAAATATTCAAATATTTGACCGAGATATATACCATCTAAAAGTGAGGTGGAATAGTCGGAAATTTGGATCCGATTTCGCGAAATGTTCTCTGAAGCCATATTCAACATGAAATAAGTCAAGAAGTAGAGCAGATAGAGGCTTGAGGTTTTCACTGCTGTATTCAGAAAGTTGTTGGCGACCTACTGGGCCTGTTATAATGACTGTGTCTTGAGCACAGACTTTACAGTACAGCTGCCAATATGCAGTCTCAGAAATTGCAAACTGTATTTTCTTGAATTTGCCAGACCAATATGAGGAAAAGCAGTAGTAACAACATTTTAATCTCTTCATATTTTGAAATAACAAGTAATGGGTTCCTACCGGATGTACTTTACTGTGGTGTTAATTTGCAAATGAATTCATACTCACATGCTAATCTTGGTCAAACTGATGAATGGGGGTCAACTTCACCAGCTGATATTGGGAAATTGGAGAACTGGAATTTATCTGTGCTTCATATTTCTGAAAAGTGCATGCCATAAGCTGTCTGGATATATAAATTTGGTGTTGGTAATCAGAAGCAATCAGCAGTGATGCTCTGCTGAATATTAGCTATTTTTCGAGGTCTCAGAAGGGCCAATCCATGTGAAATCACAGAGGGGCTGTATGTTGAAAGTTTCATAAACCTATCACCATGTATCTGCATTGTATGGCTGAGGGTAATGGAGGGGTGGTTTGAAGCACTCGCGACACATTTTGAACTTGGTGACATATTCAGAGGCCAGTATCTCTGGAACAGATCCACATAGCCCTGCAAAATGTTGTGATTTTGTACAACGTTCTGTGTACTTTCTGATCCTGCAAATCATTCTGAATTGAAACAAATAGTTTCCCACTAATATTGGTGAAAAGTGACCACATAACGCAGTTGTCAATTTAAATCTGTAATATTCATGGCATGGTAGCATTGAAGACAATAAAAGCAATTGCAAAAATTTTAAATTTCTGTTATCTGCATATAGTTCACTCTGTATGTAACAAATCTTATTCCATTATTACTCTATGTCTTCATTGTGATAAGGGTCTTCAAAGTTGGTCTGTCAGCAGGGTCCGATTTGCCGGGGGGGTCGGGGGGGTTGGACCCCCTTGCTTCTTTTTTTGACCCCCCTGCTTAAAGCCTTTGGCCGACCCCCGGGGGGGTCGGCTTGACCCCCTCAATTTCATTGCCCTCAGTCCTAACCAAACGACTCCATAATGACCAATCGCAAGCAATACGGCCTTGTCAGCTTTTGGTAATTATTTATTATCCAGTCGGCACCCCAATTTTGAAATATCGCGTTAATATTGTTCACGAGTAGCGCTTTAAGCGTGGCATCTTCAGCTGTTGAGAGATATCTTACTTTAAGACAACAAACGGACAGAGGTCCCTCCACAAGCCAGCGCCCTCAGGCGAAGATCCCGGGATAAAGGTGCCTTTATGCCCGGGGTCCTCGCCTCGATCCTAGCCTCGAGCATAATTATCAGCTTCAACGCTACGAGCATCCAGTTTCGGGGTAAAGGTCGTGCAGACAGTGGTATATTCTGTCTGAGATGCGCTTTTGACCTCGGGTGACCTACATTAAAGTGCACATCTAAAGTGACCAGTGCACAGCTGTAGGCTATGCTGTCAATTTTGTGCTGACAGTGGCTTTGAGACACGCAGTTTTATAGGATTCGACCTTTAAAATTATATGCATTCTATCAGGCTACACAATACAGTTTAAGTTTGCAAATCAGTATTGCATAGTATAATTTTAAGAGTCTCGGTACCGTAATTTCAGCCAACAGACAAGAACAGAATTGGAGATCGGCATAAGGGCAATTAATCGGCCTAGTGGCTCTCAAAAACGCGGTAAGTGAAGAAAAAGCATCTCAAAATGAGAAAGTACTTGCAAAGACACCCCGTATTTTACTGTTTTCCTTCAAGCAACAGCTATTAGTAGGCTACATCTGCTGTCACGGTGGATGATGGTCAAAATGCAGGCTCGTCTGAGCCTAATGTCACCAGTGGTACTGCATTTGTTGTTGAAAAATCCCCAGTTCAACAACGTTCCTGCTCGGAAGTCTGCTCCTGACTCTGTTGTGGAACGGCAGAATATGTTCAAACAAGAACACGTCCAAAACGTAGGCTGCGTCTCCTACCATTGGATTATGGTCGAGCGCCCTGCAGAAGCCGCGCACTCTGCTTCAGAGAAGTTTCCGATTGACAATTTTCTGCCCATCGTTAATCAATTCACAACCGAGTTGACAAGAGGACTATAGCATCATACGAACTACAATGCTCAAGGTTTGGTTTTCTATATAGGCTTGAATTATATAATGATGAAGAAATACACAACTCAGAGAAAATCCATGTAGCAGTATATGGCGATGACCTCGATGAAAGCCTTGGCAATGAGAGCTCATAATATGCAGTGTTCTTGTTTTTTCAAAATGTTTAAATACGAGACAGGTAGCGCATGCCTCAGCATACACGTAAGTCAGAGGCAGTTCATGTAGGCCTACCAATTAATACTTGACAAGGTGTTGAAAGTTTATTTCAAAATGTGGAAATTATGCTATGAATGTACATGGTGCTCATATAGTCACAAACTGTAGTGCTGAATGAGCATTCAAATCCGGCCCTGCAGCCCAGATTGCGATTGAGTACTCATGTACAAACAAGGCCAACATATGGGGGGTCATCAGCATTAACGGGCCATCGCTAACGCATTGGAATTTCAGGAATGACAGGAAATACGTTAGGCCTATATCCTGGCTGAAATCTGGGCACCATGGTGCCATAGATGAGCCAACTGGCATGGCGACTATTGTGCCAGAACAAAAGAAAAATGCACAACTTTTTTCATAGTGATGCACTTGGTAGTACTTGGTCCACTGGTTCGTTGGTTTTGCTAGTATTTCCAGTGACAGTACTTGGTGCAATGGTTTGTTAGCTTTCGTTGTGTAATTGTATTTAATCTTTCAGTGCAATTTAGTCACATCTGACGCTAGTGTGTACAATTTGTTGTTCCTATTAGCAAGACCACCACTGTTAGAGGTGGGGGGATACATCATACATTTGACCCCCCAAAAAAAGTTTCAAGAAACACGAAAAAAGGTAAAAAAATATCGCACAAAAACATTTGTTAACTTCTCTTTTGACCAGATCAGTTCAAAAGCGTTAACTTTGTTAACTTCTCTTTTTTATCTGATCAGTTCAAAAGCGTCCCCCCCCACCTGTCAAACAAGATTGCCGCCAGTGCCTGTTGGTTCTTCAGCTAAAACTGCAACTGAAAACTCCTTTTAATTTTTAATTTTTAAATTGTTTTTCATGTCATGTTTGCATCGTAGTTGACTGTTGGTCATTGCAGAATCTTGACATATCATGAAAGTTCATTAACTTCATTTAAAAAATAACGAGTAAAAATTAATTATGGTTTAAAATTTTTTAATTTTTTTTTATAGATCTCCGACCCCCCTGCTTCTTTTTTGACAAATCGGACCCTGTCTGTCAGGTAAACTGGAGCATATCTTGGGCTGCAAGTAGGCCTATGCGCATGTGGGACAACAGATAATGCTTTTAACTTAGTGTTGTAGAGCTTGAACAGGTGTAAAAAAACAGACAAACAGATGCAAAAAGTTTCAGCAAAATCTAAGGTTGAAGGTGTGAGGGTCTGGTTGATCTCACATGGAATGACCTCTTTAACAGATTCCCATTTATTGAAACTATGTAACTTTCTAGATACAGAGTTCCAACATGCATTCAATTCATCTTCCTGTTTAATCGTATATCCATCCATCCATCCATCCATCCAGCCATCCATCCATACATGCATACATACATGCATGCATACATACATGAACCCATCCTTCAATCTCCCATCCATCCATCCATCAATCCATCCATCCATCCATCCATCCATCCACACATACTTACATATACATACACAATATACATACATGCAGTACTGTCCATACTTATTTCATACTTACATATATATATGCAATATACATACATACATACATAGACAATATTCGAGTCAAGGAACAGTAGATTTAGCATAAGTATTTAACATACCAGTGGAACCCATCTTAACAGCCAATTGAGCTGCTAGATTATATGGCTTGTTCTTAAGAATTGCTTTCCCACAATTTGTAATACAAGTAGTAACACAAGGAGCATGCTGGGCCTGTGTGATAAGTAGTAACATAAGTAGGATGCTGGCCGGTGTGATAAGTAGTAACATTAGGTTGCAAATGGAGATTTCTCACAGTTTCAAATGTAGATTCTAATGTAGATTTATCAATGCTTGATTATCAACCCATGAATTAAAATTTTGTGGATATCCCACCCATTTGACAAAAGATTTGTTTCCACGTCTTCTTATGATCTTTTCGATCCTAAAGACTTCCTGAGTCGTCTTTTGTAATTCATTTTCGTAAAATGATCCTTGAATCTGTTCTCCGTTATGATCTGTTATCTTATAGGTCGGAGGATCGGTGTATTGAATTTTTGTCACAGTAAAGATCTCTTCCGTCCAATTAGGCGTAAAACCTTTTTCGAAGGTCTTCTTTTTCTTAGAAATTCTGACCTTATCACCTATTGAAAATTTAGGTTTATCAAGTGGTTTTGGGTGTAAACCGCCATATAAATTTTTCCATACAATAGTCTCATTTATTTTTATACTCGCTTTTATTGGAGTCATTTTTATGGAAGAATGTCTAGTGTTGTTATAACGAGAAACCATATTTTCTAAAACATCGATATATTTCCTAGTCGAATTAGCTGTGAAATATTTGAACATTCTCTCCTTCATGGTTCTATTCCATCGTTCGATAACGGATGACTTCTCTTCATTTTCAATAGAATATAACTGGATTCCAATTGATTTCACGTTTTTATGGTAAAACTCCTTACCTTTATCGACCCACAGTTTCTCGGGTTTTCGTCCGCTACTGGAAAATATTTTGGTGAAAGCATCGAACACAGATTTTCCGGTCTTATCTTTTATCGGAACAAGCCACCCGTATTTTGAAAATATATCGATAACACCTAATAAATATTTAACGCCATCGTTATATTTCGCGAAAGATTGCATGTCTATAAGATCTGCAGCCCAAGTGTCGTCAACACCTTTAACGTAAACCTTCCTTTTTGTAAAATGTCGTATTACCGGTTTATGCAATTCGTCAGCGAGTTCATCCGTCCATTTTTGAGACGGTTTAACAGCTGGCTTTGAATCGTATGAAGTTAAACCTAAACCAAGATTGGCTTTTGTCGCTAAAATAGGTTTAATTATCGCTCTTTCGACACGCTCACGTAATGTAGGATTAGATATATTATTTAACTCATTTACCATTACTCTGTCGGCGGCATTTCTAGCAGCGGTATCCGAATACTGGTCATAAGCTAAATCATGAGAGTATGCTGCTCTATCGACTCTGTCAACTGGTTTACTCCAGTCTTTGGGGGAGCCGTCAGGATTCAATCTTAAATCTAATCTAGTTCCTGGTCCCGTAAACAAATGTCCTGGAAGATGCAATTCTCCAGGAAATTTTGACCACGGCAGTTTTATATTCTTAGTAGCTGAATTTAAAGACCCAACTAGATCGCCTCCTGTTTTGGCAGTGGATACAAATCGAGTTTTAGTTTTTCCGCAGTCGGAACATACGGCTCTAATCATAGGTCTTTTATTTTTACTGATAATATTTTGAATATTTCTCGATTCGGTTTCTCTCTTGCACTTTACGCAATACATCTGTTCCATATACATTTTAATATAAAACTATTTTTATAATTAAAAAAGAAATGGAAGTTAAAGATTTATCATGGAACGACGAGACATCGAAAAGATTTAATAACCCATTATTACCTAGAAGTATAAGGGGTCTGATCGTAGGGAAGTCTGGATGTGGTAAGACTACGCTATTATTAAATTTACTTTTGAATCCAGGATGGTTAGATTACGACAGCTTACAGGTATTTGGAAGATCTCTCTTTCAACCAGAATATAAAATACTGAAAAAAGCATTCGAAGAAAAGTTATCGAAAGAAGCAATCGTCAATTTGTTTGGTTGTCAAGACGAGATAGCAAGGTTAAATGTATCGCCAGCATTAGTCGTTGAGGAAATGGCTAAAAGCACAGTTAAAAAATCCGATATGAACTGTCGATTCTTTGAAACTTCGGAAGAAGTGCCCGATCCGAGAGACTTGAATCAGCATAAAAAGAATCTCATGATTTTCGACGATTTACAATTAGAAAAACAAAACAAGTGTGAATCTTATTATATCAGAGGAAGACATAGTAATGTTGACTCATTTTACCTCGCACAAAACTATTTTAAACTGCCTAGACAGACTATCAGAGAGAATTCAAACTTTATCTGTTTATTTCGTCAAGACCTTAAAAATATTAATAATATATACAACGATCACGTAGGCGTAGATGATATGCCTAAAGACGAATTTGTAAAACTATGCAAAACTGCGTGGGAGCGTCCGCACGGATTTGTAGTGAAAGATTTAACCAGTAAAAAAAACAACGGTAAGTATAGGAGTGCGTTGGATACATTTTATATGCCTTCAGCATAAGCCTTCAGCTTCTTCATAAGTTATATATTATATATATATTATATATATAATGGAAGCGCGGTTGGAAAAGATAGTTCTCAACACAGAAAAGATCGCTCGTAACACAGAGCCTAGAGTCATTCAGCATTTTGGTGAGCGAAAGGAGCACGCAAATTAGAACTAAATTTAATCCTCTGATTCAACTTGACAAAAACAAAAAGTATGAAATGTGTCTTGTTAATTTAGAGACTTATAATTCCTTCCCGAATATATATTCTTTAAACAACAAGTTTGTTTATTCGCCGGATAATGGTAAAACGTGGTTTGTTATAGAAATCCCAGAAGGAAGTTACGAAATCGTAGATATAAACGAACACATTCAAAGAATCATGAAACAATCAGGACATTATGACGAAACGGGAGACGCGTACTGTATAACGTTACAAGCGAACAACAATACTTTGAAGTCGGTGTTAGATATCGGTGCTAACTATCAGGTCAATATGACAATCGAGAACTCGATTAGAACTGTTTTAGGATTTAATAGCCGAGTGTATTCAGAAGGATATAACGAATCGGAGAACATAGTAAATATAATGAACGTAAATAGTTTGAGAGTAACCAGCGACGTAATAGGATCTTCGTACTCTAACGGAACAACGGAAAACATTATATATTCCTTTTTCCCGAATGTAGGTCCCGGATACAAGATTATAGAAGTGCCCGTTAATTTAGTATATCTTCCTATTACGCTATTTACGATTTCGGCTATGGAAACAAAACTCACAGACCAAAATGGAAAACTAATCAACCTTCGAGGAGAGGAGTTGTCGATCAGGTTTAAAATTAGAGAAGTGTGAGAATTAATTATCGTGGTATTAAAGTTTTTAATTTCAATTATATATATAAAATGAGTCGATATACGAATACAAAAGTTAATGTTTCGGATGGACAAAAAGACAAAATTAAACGCGCAGTTGAAGCAGGGACAGGAACGAGTATAAGACTAACTCACGGAGATCTATCCGGGGAACACGTTTTAGCTCTTACACGAGCACAAATTAATAAAATGGCGAAAGCATATCAGAATGGAACTGGTACTACGCTCAAAATGAGTAAAACGCAAATAGACCATAATATGAAAGTCGAAGGTGGTTTTCTTCCAGCGTTATTACCACTTCTAGCTACAGCTGGAAAATTTCTTCTTTCTAGGGTTCTGCCAAGTCTTGCAACTGGAGCTTTAAGTGGATTAGCGAGTACAGGTGTTAGCAAAATAATGGGATCTGGTGTTAATGGAGGTGCTTTATACATAAAGAAAGGAGGAAGAAGCTACAAGATGGTTCCGCACGCAGCAGGTCTTTACCTGAAACCATGGTCAGGGTCGGGATTAGACGGTGTAGGAGAAGGACTGTACATGCGCAGAGGTTCTGGATTTGTCAATGGTGCAGGATTAATTCTTGGAAACGACAATCCTATTTCAAAAGTACTTTCTAACATCCCAATCCTTGGTCCGATTCTTGGAATGATTTTGTAAAGGTTATGATATATATAAATATATATATAATATATATAATGTCGCGATACAGTATGCCAATACACAAGTTTATAACAAAACGCAATTCTCCGAGCAGAGTTAGAACTCGACCAGAATCAGTATTTTGGTTGCCTAAAGAAGTAACGCATCGGGCTATAAGACAACCGGGCTCACAGCGTTGGGAGATTTTCGCACAACGAGCGATCACAATTCAACCCAGATCGTCGGTCTCGCAAGAGCTAGGATTTGGCGTTCGACTAACTAGGGGAGTGTGTATTGTAACGCTTAGACAGGCGATTAAAGAAAAGAAATGTAGCTTGCAAGATTCAACCATTTGCGAAGATGTAGAAGACATTGTTATTACTATTCAAAACAATTCCGATTCTGTAGTTATCATTAACGAAAAAGATTCGCTATGCTACATTAATTACCACGTTTAAATTTAAAAAATCTTAATAATAATAATAATAATGAAATATAAACAAATGGAAAATTCAGCCCAATCGTATCGTTTTAAAAAAATTAACGAAATTCAAAAAGAAATCGAACAAGAACGCGATAAAAGGACCGCCTTAAGTACAAAGTATCGTAGGAACATAAGAATGATTAGCATTATCGACAACGCTCTGATAGTAACTGTGATGGGGCTCAGCAGCTCAGGACTGGCAGCTCTGGCTACTGTAATTGCAACTCCGGCCATAGCGATAGCAACAGGTACGGCAGTAGGTGTAGGATTGTTAATTATTATCGGAGGACAAGTTAGTAAGAAGCTTGCGTTGAAATTGACAAAGCACGAAAAGATCAAAACGTTAGCGGAAGCAAAACTAAACACTCTCAGTAGCCTTATTTCAAAAGCTCTTGTGGACGACAATATTTCAGACGTTGAATATTCGCTAATTCTAAGCGAGTTTGTGAAATTCAACAATATGAAAGAAAAAATTAAAAATAAAACCAAAGTTAGCACAGAAAAATTAACGTTTAACGAGAACGTTTTAACTGGAACGTAAATTAAACGTGAAAAAATACGTTCAAATTTACGTTCGAATTTACGTTTAAAAAATATAGCTATAAGCTTATATAAATAAAATATAATGTCGTTTCTAAAGATAACCGATCCCGCAAAAAGAGATTTTATCGTTGAGGAGTTTCTGAAATCGAAGAAGAATATTCGACAAAACTTTTTGTCCGAGAGATTAGGAGACATCGGACTACAACGAGAATTAACGAGATTGTACAAACCAATAGTCGACTCGCAATCAACAATTTCAAAAGAACAAAAGGCTTTGTTATCTACTATAAAAGAAAACTCGGCAGAGACAGCTAACGCTTTAAAAGCGCTTCCCGCTTCTATTTCGACATCGTTAAAAGCCATTCAGTTTCCTCAATACCATTCGATACAGGCTTACGGAGAAGACCCGGTAGGCCTAGAAGATATAAAAACCTTAGAAATAGGAGATATTGCGGTGAAGTACCTGCAACAATACGCGTCCGATAAAAAGATGGTAGACACAACGTTCGGTATAAACTCAAAAGCCGGCCAATTTTATATAGGCGACAGTCCTATATCGATCGACGGCAATAACGTGACGGTAGGCGATAGGCCTAAGATATACGAAGGAACTCCAGGACTTTGGGAATTATTAACGATGGCCAAACCGGACGAGTCGATTTTCAATGCAAACGATCGGGAAGAATATGCCGAGATTCTGAAGATAACGAATGCTATGAGGCAGCCGAAAAATCCAAGTAAACCAAAATCGTCTAAGAGCTTAAAATATAAAAATATTATTAAACCGATATGGGACTCGATGATGTCAAAGGCGCAAGGTAAAGGAATAGGCCTACAGCGTATCGTTATTCCTCAAGATCCTAATGCATTAATAGAAATGTTATCTCTGCGAATGGCTAGCTTCGAGGCGGGGAATACGGGTGTGAGAAATGAGATAGTTGATATATGCGACGAGTTACTAAGACAAGGAGCGATAAATAAAAATGAATATAAAAATATAATGCTATTAATATAAAAATGTTAGTAGTTGCTAAAAGAAGGTATAAGAAACAATATGTTATCGGAGGGGCGGGAATATTCGATGTCGTTGCGGGTTTTTTCAAGAATCTATTTACGTCAAATGCGGCTAAACAAATAGCGTCCACCGCTCTCAGCGTAGGAAAAGACGCGGCTAAAGACATCGGGAAAAAAGCGCTGGATGTTGGTAAAACTGTAGCTGTTGACGCCGGGAAACGATTAGTCGATAAAGCGGTTGCTAAAATTATGAGTCCCAAAAATTTACCTACTACAAGGTCAGCTGCTACGGAACTCGCTTCACAAACGCTTCCAGCGCTTTCAGCGGTCCAACCGCAGCTGAACGAAGGTAAAGACGTTCTAACTCAAGAAAGTAAAGACGTGCTAACTAGACTAATTAACGACGGAACGCGTTCGAAGAATACAAATATAAATAATTTAATGATGGGGCACGGTATGAATTCCAATGCAAAGAGCGCTATTAGAATTCAAGATCTCGTTAGACGTTTAAACGGAGCTGGATTGAAAGTTGCATAGGTTATTTATATTTAAATAAAATAAAATCATATATTATTAATAAAAAAAATGCAATCAGATATACTAAGATTCACGGAACAACCTTTGACGGACGAGAGTATCGAACGATACGAATTTCACGAGTACGAACCTACTGCGAGAACGAATCTAAACACAACGGGCGAGATTCGTATCAATATTGAACTCCAAGACTTGTTCAGCCACCCTTCAGAGTCTTATTTGCTATTCGAAGGAAGACTGACTAAAGCGGATAACACCGCATACGTTAATGCTGATGCAGTGGCTGTTACGAATAACGGGCTAATGCATCTATTTAGCCAAATATCGTATTCTCTATCGAATCAAGAAATAGAAACGTTATTTCATCCAGGTCAAGCTACCACGATGCTCGGACTGCTTAAATACCCAAACGATTTTCAACTGGCACAAGGTTTAAATCAGCTGTGGTACAAAGACAGTGGTGCAACGGCCGTTGTCGCCGATAACACGGGGTTTGCGGTCAGACAACAGTATCTTATTCGAAAACCGACTGCTAAGGGAACGTTCAGCTTTATAGTTGCATTAAAGCATATCTTCGGTTTTTGCGATGATTACGACAAGATTGTTTACGGTTTGAAACATACGCTAACGTTAGTGCGCAAAGCCGACGACGATGCTATTTTTAGAGGTCACGATGCAGCGGCTGGAAAAGTTGCAATAGAGAAGATATCGTGGTTTATGCCTCACGTTATTCCATCCGATATGGAAAAAATGCAGTTATATAAAACGATCGAATCGAAAGCATCGTTGGCTGTAGCCTATCGCGCTCGTCAATGCGATACCATAACTGTTCCTCAGTCGACTACTTTCAGTTGGAGACTTAGTGTCAAGACATCTCCGGAAAAACCGAGGTATATAATAGTAGGATTTCAGACAAGTCGTGACGGGAATCAAGAAGCTAATCCGTCGATCTTCGACCATTGCGATCTTAAGAACATGTACGTGATGATGAATCAGGAAAGATACCCGGCTGTGGACTACAACCTATCGTTTCCTAATCAACAATTCTCGAGAGCGTACCGAGCAGCGGCAACGTTTAGCGAAAAATTCTACGGAATGGATCAGTTGATAACGCAGAGTAATATAACACCGAGTGATTATAAAGAACTATATCCGCTAATGATTTTCGACGTTAGCAAACAATCTGAGCGATTGAAATCGTCGGTCGTCGATATTCAGATCAAAGCTATATTTAATACGGCAGTGCCGGCCGAAACCGAAGCTTATGCTATCGTAATTTCGGACAAGTTGCTAGAGTTTCAATCGGACGGACAGAAGCTAAACGTCGTCTACGGTAGAAGCTCGTCTTAAATCGCCGCGATTTAAATGCTAAATGCTAAGGGTGAAAGCTATGAATAAAATTTCTTTTTTTTCTTAAACATACATAAAGAGATGTTTACTTATATTAGTAATAAGAAGATGAAACTTCCAGAGCTGAGAAGCTTACTGGTCCAGCACAACGTTAAGGGTTGTGCTCATCTCAACAAGCCCGAGCTTATAGCTCTATTGAGCGCAATGGAGATTTGTGTTCAAGATAACTCAGAAAAAGAGAAACTAGAGAAACTAGAGAGACGACAAAGGCAAGAACTGCAGAAAGAGCAGCAGAAAGAATATCGGAAAGCATATCAGATAGAATATCAGAAAGGATACTGGAAAGAATATCGGAAAGAACGAATACTTAAAAGAAACTACCAGGAAGGCGCGTATGATAGAACGAGGTATATCAGAAATCAGCCGAGAAAAGTAGAAATTTTAGACCTAGAAACCGGTGATGTTGTCGTGTATCCGTCGATGTACAAAGCAGCTAAGGCGCACGGGCAAAACGCACCAATAATACAATGGTATAACGGAAAAGTATGGCGAAATAGATACAAAATTAAGGTGTACGATAGCATTAATGACAAAACTATCGATTCCGTTGTGAATGAGCTGTGAGATAGAGATTCGAAAAAAAAATAAAATAAAAAATTAAACATAAATAAAATGTTTGTATTTTTCTTAAACAACACTTAAAGAAATGAATATATATGTATATATAAAGGAATGGACTACAAGTTGAAAACTGTAAAAGAATTGAGAGTCATGGCAAAACGGAGCGGCTTGGTCGGATATTGGAAACTGCCAAAAGCGGATCTGATTGCTGCTATGAGCAAAAATAAAAACTTGCTCGACTCTCCAGTTCCCGATATTCGAGCGCCAATTCTTACTCCGACCAAGTTCGTTTCCAAGCCAAATAAAGTTCTCAGTGAGTTGAAAACTAAGGTTAGGTCGAATATTAATTCTTTTGCGGATTGGTTAATTAGTTACATACCTCCTAAAGTGAAGAAACCTGTGAACGAAAGATTGGAATCGTTCAAATCGAAAATAAAGCGTCTTTTCGCTAAAATCAATACAAAGAAGTTCGAAATTCGAAAGACTGCATCGGCTATTAAAGGATTCACTAAACAATACACGATCGATGGCTCTTCTGGAATCGATGCCGTGTCTTTTCTTAGCGCCGTTAGACCGCAGGTTTTTAGTCTGTTGTCAAAAAATCGTCAGGTCAAGGTTCAACTCGTTCTTACATGTACCATGGAGCGCGTTGATATGAAATCTGGAGAAGAAGAATCCGCGAATGTTCCATTCGTCTCGAAGACTGAAGTTATTTTAGATGCTACCGATATTAACGAAATATACAATAATGCGATAAATAAGATCCCAGAGACTATGGCAAGTTTCCAGATGCGGGGAAGTAATTGGAGATTCGTGAATGTTGTAAAGTTAGATGTCAATACTGCTGTTTATAAACCACTGAAAGGCAGTTCTTACATTCCGTTGCCTACAGAACTATCTAGCAAAAAAGCTATTATCAATATGAAGAATAATGACGAGCAATGTTTCAAGTGGTGCATTACTAGAGCGTTAAATCCAACGGGCAAAAATCTCGACAGAATTACGAAAGAATTAATCAAACAATCGAAGGAACTCGATTGGAGCGGTATCGAATTTCCGGTTGCTGCAGATGCTAATATAATAAACAAGTTTGAGAGAAATAATAATATAAGCGTTGACGTATTCGGTTATGAAAATAAGATAGTATTCCCAATTTATGTGTCGAATCAACGGGACGAAAAAGTTTCTATCGTTGAACTATTGCTTATTTCCGACGGAGATAAGAAACATTATTGTTGGATAAAGAATTTTAACAGATTGATGGCTTCACGAACGGAAAAGTCAACTATATCAATGCACTATTGTAGAAGATGTTTAAACGGTTATACAAGAATAGAAGCGCTTAATAAACATACCGAGTACTGTTCGCAAAACGCCGCTCAAAAAATAGAAGTCCCAGAACCGGGAACTACGTTAAGTTTTAAAAATTATAATAGGTCGATGAGAGTTCCCTTTATCGTTTATGCAGATTTCGAATCTGTCATCAAACCCATAGACACTTGCCAGCCAGATCCTCGCGTGTCTTATACCGATAAATACCAAAAACACACACCTAGCTCGTTTTGTTATTACGTAAAATGCTTCGACGATATATTATATCAACAAGATCCTGTAACGTACACGGCCGAAAGCGAAGACGACGATATCGGTCAAATATTCGTAGATAGTCTCGAAGAGACTATAAAACGAATCTACAATCAGTTTAAATTTCCGAAGAAGATGATATTTACTCCAGATGACCGAAAAAAGTTTAAGGAAACTGCTTTATGTCATATCTGTGGAGGGGCGTTGGGTACAGATCGGGTTAGAGACCACTGTCATTTGAGCGGTAAGTTCAGAGGGGTCGCTCATAATGGTTGTAATCTAGACTATAAAGTTCCGAGGTTCTTTCCAGTAGTATTCCATAATCTGTCCGGATACGATAGCCATCTGTTCGTAAAAAAACTGCGAGGTGATCAGAATGAGAAAATTAAATGCATTCCTAACAACGAAGAGAAGTACATATCGTTTAGCAGAGAAGTGATCGTCGATAAGTTTCTAAACAAAGAAGGGAAAGAAATTAACGTTAAACGTGAATTGCGATTCATCGACAGTTATAGATTCATGGCATCGAGTCTTGACGCTTTATCGAAGAATCTGAAGAAAGAACAATGTAAAAATCTCGGTGCATTATATTCTGGGAAACAGCTCGATCTTTTACTTAAAAAAGGAATTTACCCGTACGATTACGTTGCTTCCATCGATAGATTTAACGAGACCGAACTACCTCCCAAGTCCGCATTTTATTCGAGGCTGAACGACTCAGATATTAGTGACGAAGATTACGATCACGCCAAAAATGTATGGAATGCATTCGGATGTAAAACGTTTAGAGAATACCACGACCTGTACAATGTTTCGGACGTCCTGCTGCTAGCCGATGTTTTCGAAAACTTTAGAGACGTATGCATGAAGAATTACCGACTAGATCCCGCATGGTATTACACTTCTCCGGGACTGGCCTGGGATGCTGCTTTGAAGTTGACCGGTATAAAGTTGGAGTTGTTGAGCGATTACGATATGATTCTGATGATTAAGCAAGGAATAAGAGGAGGAATCAGCACAATTTCGAATCGTTATGGGAAAGCCAACAATAAGTATATGACGGCGGATAAATTCGATAGCAGCGAGCCTTCGTCATATATAACTTATCTAGACGCTAATAATTTATACGGTTGGGCGATGAGCAAGCCTTTACCGACTCGTGGATTTAAATGGATGAGCGACGACGAGCTAAATAATTGGAATGTATTGGGATCGTGTATATTGGAAGTCGATTTAGAATATCCTGAAAAATTGCACAATCTCCACAACGACTATCCTCTGGCTCCCGAGAGCATCTCGTCGGAATTTACATATAATATACCAAAACTAATTCCAAACTTGAACGATAAAAAGAAGTACGTGGTACATTACGAAAATTTGAAGTTGTACGAAAGTCTCGGGTTGAAAATCGCGAAAATTCACAGAGGGATACTATTCGAAGAAAGCCCTTGGTTGAAATATTATGTAGACCTAAACACAAACTTGAGAACGAGTGCCACTAATAACTTTGAGAAAGACTTTTTCAAATTGATGAACAATAGCGTCTTTGGAAAAACTCTTGAAAGGATCGAAAATCATGTAGATATAAAATTGGTATGTCACGAGAAGGAAGCTATTAAGCTAGTTGCAAAAACTAATTATGACCGCCTGACGATTTTCGACGAGAATCTAATCGCCGTTCACATGAAAAGGACGAAGTTGTTTTATAATAAACCGATATACCTAGGCATGTGCATATTAGACTTAAGTAAAACTTTGATGTACGACTTTCATTACAATTTTATACGACAAAAATACGGCGATAAAGCTAAATTGTTATTCACCGATACAGATTCATTGGCATATGAAATACAAACAGAAGATTTTTACGAGGATATCGCCGAAGATGTTGCGGTTCGATTCGATACGAGTGATTACCCTGAAGATCACCCCTCGGGTTTAAAGACCGGAATGAACAAGAAAGTTATCGGTATGTTCAAAGACGAATCTGCAGGAAAACAGATTTTCGAGTTCGTAGGTTTAAGGGCCAAGTTGTACTCGTATAGAATGGATGGCGAAGATCATAAGAAGTGTAAAGGCATTAAGCAAAATGTCGTGAAGAAAACGATAACTCACGATGATTACAAAAACTGTCTGTTTACCAAGAGAGAACGACTAAGAAAAATGAACGTTTTTAGATCGTATCATCACGATATTTATACCGAACAGGTAAATAAAGTTGCATTATCCGCGGATGATGACAAACGAGTAATAATGGAAGACGGTATTCACACACTAGCGTACGGACATTACTCTTTACGCTGAGCACATAAAGAATCTATTCGTTGATTATAAAATGAGTTTTAGAAGTGTTACAGAAATTGACGTTTGCGGAGTCGTGTTACCGAATGTTCCTTTGTCGAATATACAACTGCTAGACGCCGCGAAGAAGAAACTTAATATCACAAACTTTAGAGGCGTGTTCCTACGAGACGAGTTGCCCGAGAGACCGAGTAGGCCAACTAACGAAAGCGGCATTCTTAATCTAGATAAATCTAGTGGGAGCGGGACTCATTGGGTGTGTTGGATCAAGAAGAAAGGCGAAATTTCGGCGAAATATTTCGACGGCTATGGTCTCCCTCCACCTACCGAGCTACTGAAATATTTACGTCGTCCGGTTTATTACAACAGCGAACGAATACAGCCCGATAACGAAGTGTTTTGCGGTCATCTGTGCTTGTACGTGTTGAAGATGATGGACGATGGCGCGAATTTTCAAGAAGTTATAAACGGTTTGTTTTAATATATATATATATCTATATATATTATAAAATGCCTGTGGATAAATTCGGACATACTGATGTTGGATATTCAGAAAGAGTAATTGCCGGAGGAGTTACGCTGTCTCAAGCAAATGCTACTTTCCTTCGTATGGATGGAACAAACGCTGCGACCGAGAATATTAATTTAGATTCTCATAAAATTGTCAACGTGTTAGATCCTACTAACCCCCAAGATGGTGCTACCAAATGTTACGTAGATAATGCTCATAAGAAATGTTATCTCGGATATATACCTAATTTAGAAACCGACGAGAGTAGTACCGGATTCGTCGCTAGTGCCAGTTCACACATAGACGGATATCGAGCGTACGGAGCGTTCAATAGTCTAAACGCGGATGGTTTGAACGGATCTTGGGTTTCTAATGATTCTTTGAATACCTGGATACAGATAAAATGTCCCGAGCCGGTTAAAATTTGGCGAATCGCGTTGAAAGCCATCGATAATGTACATAGAATACACAGTGTCTTTTGGACCATATCAGGGCGTAACGACGGCGATTCGACATTTACGACGTTATTTACGATGACGACTCCGTTATACAGAACCGCAACTGCCCCGTCATTTTTCAATATTTCAACGAATACTGCGTATCAGTATTACAGATTTACGAAAACACATATTCCCGGTGGGACTATTATTATCGGTCAGATTAACGTAGGACTTCATAGCATACAATTATACATATACGATACTTAAATCGTGGTAGGTTATTCATGAGCTCACCCAACGGTTTGTTCTGATATAAATAAAATATATATACATTGTATATATATTTTGTGTATATATACTAAAAATGCCTGTGGATAAATTCGGACATACTGATGTTGGATACTCGGAAAGAATAATTGCCGGAGGAGTTACATTGTCTCAAGCAAATGCTACTTTCCTTCGTATGATGGAACAAACGCCGCGACCGAGAATATTAATTTAGATTCTCATAAACTGGTCAACGTGTTAGAACCTACTAATTCCCAAGATGGTGCTACCAAAAATTACGTAGATTTAAACAGCGGTGTAAACAAAGTTTCTAAGACTGGTGACGTTATGACCGGCAATCTATTTTTAAGTGTGGGCTCGGATCGTCAACGTAATATGGGGTGTAAGGATCTACGCGGAAACAAACTGTTTGCTTTGATACTGGGTAATCTGTTAAACAAAATAGAAGGTTATTTAAACCAACCTATAACGTTGCAATCGATCGAAGGTTTCTTGTGCAAAGTGGGAACGGAAAATATAATTCGATTCGGTAAATCGTCCAGCGACCATAAAATCGATGTTTACCAAGATATAGTTATGAGACAAAAATCTATAACCGATTTAAAAAACCCCGTTAATCCTCAAGATGCCTCCACTAAAAATTATGTAGATAACGCTCTTAGTAGAGCGGATAATAATGCTCTGAAAAAATGTCATATCGGATACATACCTATTTTGGAGGCTGACGAAAGTGTTACCGGATTTATGGCAAGTGCTAGTTCAACTGTTACTGACAAGTATCAAGCGTATGGAGCTTTCAATAGTCTAAATGCAGATGGTTCAAACGGAACATGGATCGCGGATAGTAGGTCAATCCTAAATGTCTGGCTGCAGATAAAATGTCCTGAGCCGGTTAAAATTTGGAGAATTGCGTTGAAAGCGATAAGACACAACAGAGGCACATACCAGATTACAAACTGGATTTTAAACGGAAGTAACGATGGATCAACGTTTACCCAATTATTAAGATCGACGCAGGCATTATTAAACACCGAATCTGCTCCGTCATTTTTTAATCTTACAACGACTCCGACTGCGTACCAGTTTTATAGACTTACAGTAACAAGCAACCCCAGTCACACTGTGGTAGGGGTAGAAGTCCTACAATTATACGTATACGATACATAAATCGGGGAATTATAATAAGTGATCATAAGTTCACACACTCACAGCAAGTCCGTCACCCCGGATGACTCTGGCACAGACACCAGATCATTACTCCCTGTTGCATGAACAGTTGTTAATTAAGTCGTTCATCCTAACCGTTCATTCATTCATTCATTCATTACAAACGCACCTGATAACCTTAATCTTGACCCGTTAAACACACACACCGTGTGTGTGTATACATGTATGTATACATGTATGTATACATGTATGTATACATGTATGTATACATGTATGTATACATGTATGTATACATGTCTGGTCTTACTAAGTAAAACCTGAAGCTGCTAATGCAGCAGCTGCTGCTGCTGCTGAAGCTGAAGCTGATGCTGCTGCCGCTGCTCCTGCTCATGAACGAAGCACGTGATGGGCATTTGCACCTGTGATGAGCATCTGCACTGTTTATCAATCAATCAATCAATTAGTCAATCAATCAATCAAAATGTGCCAAAATCGAACCAGATATACTACTTATAGCAAGTGATGAGGTTTTGGTGAGTTCGTAGGATGGATCTGAAATTTCTCGCAGAACTGGTGGAAGTTTGTTCCAGAGGGGTGGGACAGCAATGGCTATGGAGCGATTCGCAAATTTTAGTGATGAGGTGACTTAAGATCAGAAGTTTAACGTTAACGCTCTCGCAGGTAAACGGCCATCGTCACCAACGTCCAACATCATCACTGTCCACTTCACTTCTAGGATCGTCCATTGCGCATGCGCAGCAGCCGACGGGTTATCGATTATAGTTAGAAATTTAACTGCTCCAATCAGATGTCGACACCACTATTTCTTCAGCCTCAAACCCGCAACAAATTCCTCCAAATCTATTCAAATTTTGTATTTAACTTGTCTGGTCACAGTTACTGATAGGGCTGTACCGAACATTCGCTTCATATTCACTTCGGGGACGAATAGTGGGCCAAATAGCTATTCGGTATACGGCCGAATAGTAGCGGTCGGACCAAATACGAATAGTGGTCACGTGACATCTGTTTCTGCATATGCGGCTGCTATAGCGAGTGGACTGAAGTAACTTTCTCATTAACATAATATATGCTGTGGCTGCAGCTAGGCGTTGCCTATTGCCTGGACCGCGGTATCGCAGTGTCAGTAGTCTCATTCGTTGTGTACAGTGAGTAAACGTTAAACTTTGGTTAAAGTATTTCTGATTGTTGTCGGTAGACCTATTTTGTACACTATTCGTATTCGTATTCGGCCGAATAGTTGGTCCAATTATTCGTAATTGGCCGAATAGTGACAATCACCAATTCGGTGCAGCCCTAGTTACTGGTCACTTAAATACTAATGCAATTGCTAATTGTTCTAGCCTAATTAGCTACATGTATCAACGTTCACAGGCCTACTATCATTTATAAGACTGTGACTTATCTAATATATATAAATATGATGGCAGGGCCTACTACGTAGGGGAGAAGGAAGCAGACTGTTTCTAATTTGTGCCATGGGGAAAAGTTCCCCCCGGCACAGTCACTAATTTCTGATAATTAGTTACTAATAAAGTGACTAATTACTAATGATTCTTAAAGTTATTTGCTGAGGTTACCATACAGTGTTTAAGCAGTGTCATAGTGTATCATTATTACATGTTTTTCTTTAGCTATTGGCCATTATGTTCTGCTATTTTTTGTTGATGAAAGATGCAAAACGTATTTTAAAACTTGAAGAAAAGCATTCACAATCCTGTTGATTTAGAAATTTCCAAATGATGGGACATATGTTAAAATATTGGGCAATATAGGACACTGTTCAGCAAATATAATATGGGTATTTTAAAGATTGCATAATGAATGCACATTTCTGGTGTAATGCAGCGGTAAAAGGCTCCATCCCTGCCTACAACGGCGGATCTAGGGGGCCAATCCGGCCACGGCCCCCATTTGATATTTACACAGGACGTGGCCACGAAGTAGACGAGGAAAATGACGAAATAATTTCTTTTTAGAGAAATGAAAAATGAATGTATTATTTTGCCCCCTCCCCGATGAACCTTCTGGATCCGCCCCTGCCTGCCTACTACAGTGTTATCCAGCCGAAAATTATTTTGCAGGAATATTTCAAGACCTGATAATCCCATTTTTCACTGCACTACACAACAATAATTGCAGCACTGAAATTCTGTGCCATATTTATTACAGCTTGTCCCATAAAATATTTACAGTGCACTGGGAGCCCTGCAGAAATTAATTCAACAGTTCAGTTGAACTAAAATGTATAGTCTTCCAAAGCCAGTTTTCTTGCTCCAAAAAATGCGCTAAAACTCATCTACGGCCAGGTAGAAATCCAAAAGATTTTCGCGGGAGGACCCCGGACCCCCACTTCAAGGGCAGGAGATGGGAATATACAGGAGGGGGTAAAGGAGAGGGGAATGGATTGGGTGGGGAATGAGAGGGGAAGGGAGTGGGGAGGTGTAGTGGAGGAAGAGGGAGATAGGGGGAGGGTTTACAGTAAGGGGGATTGCTTCCAGCTTACAGGGGGGTAGTAGGCCCTGTATGAGGGTATTTTGTGTGGGACAGGGACAACGTTACATGCTCTGTTGATAGTTTCACTAAACCGCAGCGTCGATGGATTCGTGTATTTAGACCTATATGGTAACAAATAATTATATCGAACTGAACAAGATTGTGTGTTATCTCGAGCTATATGTTGCGCTACCATCTAAAGAGTCTATATCTTAGAACTTCGTAAATCGTTGACAATTTTACAAACTACGCATTCCTTAACTTAAAAGAAGTCCATTACCTTTATTTCCCAGAATCACGTGGCTTTAATATTCGAGTGCTTTAATATTCATAATTTATTAATACACCAATCATAAAATTTACTTACTTCTGTGGCTAGTGAATTGCACAAAAGTCCACATAATGTGCGATACACTCGAATGATTTAAAACCAGAAATTCCTCAGAGGCTCTTCGCCGTGAATTCTTTGAAACATCCTGAGAACAGGAAATCCCATTTGATTGCTTGACCTCATTTAGTACTGGATTATGATTTTTACTGCGATATTACTAGAAGCAACCATTGATTGCTGTCTCTTTGGCATCAATATAACGCCGCTAGAGAAATCATTCGGAATTCTACTGATCTGTTGCCCATTTGATTAAACAAAGTTGTTCTGATAACTAAACTCCAAAATATAAGAACGCTACATTTCTTGAGCAAAATTACAAAGTAGTAATCGTAGTCGTAATAGAAGGAATTCTTAGAGTCAAAAAGCTAAGCGGTTGAGGTCCATTCTGAGGTTATTTTCCACGTATATAGGCCTATATTTAGAAGTCAAGCAGTTAGACAGAGAGCAATATAAGTAGACAAACCTTGAATGAAGTTTTTAAGTAGGAGAGAATTTTACATATAAGATGCAAAGACACAGTTATTTAAAAGCATAGATACCATACCAAGGTGCATTAGTTCCAGACCGCGTCTGGAACTCATCCGTTTCAGTTCACGTTTGAAAAATGTCCTTGCCTCCGAATCCACTTAATTATTGGTGTCGCAGGTAAGAAAATCATATTCGTAAACTCGTAATTTATAAAGCGAACTTGAAAGATGTACGCAAGACACTAGATTATTCACGAGTGCTGCGAAGCATCAGAGGAACCAATGATATCAAGTGAAGATGGCTAGGTCATTTATGTATATTAGAAAAAGTAGGGGCCCTAATATTGATCCCTGGGGGACACCATATTTCATAACCATAGATGACGAAGATGCAATTTTAATTAAGACATATTGGGATCTATCTTTTAGATAGTTGGTAATCGGAATCCAGGCCAATGCTATCCCTCTTATTCCATAAGACTGTAGTTTATTTATTAAGATAGAGTGATCCACAGTGTCGAAAGCTTTAGCTACATAACAAAATATGCCAATAGAGTGTTTGTATCCATTGCCTCTGCTTTACCATTTTGAATGTCCATTACTGCCATGAAAGTGGAGTGATTAGCTTTAAATCCAAATTGCGAGGGGATAACAAATTTAGCTTATCTAAAAAAGTGGTGATCCGAGTCTGCATCGCCTTTTAAATAATCTTGGAAAAGCAGGGTAAAATGGATATGGGGGCAGTAATTTCCTACGCAGTTTTCTCCCTGCCTTATAAACCGGAATGACCCTAGCTGCCTTTAATCCATCTGGAACTATACTAGATCGGAGGGATGCATTAAAGATTGAAGTGAGTATATTAGCTATTGGATCGATGGTTTGTTTGACAATGGTAGGGATAATGTCATCCGGGCCCGTTGAATTGGAATCTTTTAAGTTACGTGCTATAAGCTTAATTTCCTCCGGACCCACTGGAAGAATTCCACATGAACAGGGTGGGGGTAGGCATAAGTTGTCTAACATTAGGGGCGCCACAAGGCATCTGGGAGGCAAGGCTTTGTCCAATGTTAGAAAAGTGACAGTTACAAGCATTTGCAATTGACCTATGGTTATTGGTTTCATTGTGCCCCGCTAGGAAAGAGTCAGGCAGGATTGGTTTGTAATTAGGGTTGAGGATTTGCTTGATTATTTTCCACGTTTTATGCAAGTTGTTTTTACATAGGGAAAGTCGCTCTGCGTAATATAGCTTTTCACACTGTTTTTTTTTATCTTTTTAAACAGGTTACGATAATTGGTTAATTTTGATTTATTTGCAGGGGTAGAATTCTTTACATATAATTTGTAAATGGCGGAGTTTTTATTACAAGATTTTAGCAAGGCTTTAGTCATCCATGGTTGTTTCATTTTAGGGCCGTTGTGCCGATATGAGTTTATCTTAGGGAAAGCTGAACCATAATTTTGTTTATAGGTATCAATGAAACTGGCATACGCCGCGTTTGGATTATCCATAGAACACAAGTGTTCAACTGGTGACCGATCAACCTTTTGCAGGTTTAGAATAAAGGTGTTTTTAGATTCGGGGAGAAGCATCTCTTAGGAGTAGCTAAAGTAGTGTCATGCCGAGTGATCTGAAAGTCAAGGTATAATAAAATAGGTAAGTGATCAGAGATATCGGTCACACAGATGCATGAGTCCTGTTGGGTTTGTGATATATTAAGATAGATGTTATCTATTAAGGTTGCAGTGAATTCAGTTACCCTGGTGGGCCTAATGATGGTAAGGAGTAGCTGATGGGAGGTCATCAGATCATAGAAATTAGAAGTCAATTGAAGGCCCTCACAACGTAGCAAGTTTATGTTAAAGTCGCCCGCAAGTATGAGTCTATTTCTTTTTGGAAGCCAAGCTATCAAGAGTAAGCTTCAGATCCGCGTTGAAGTTGGGCATAGAAGTATCTGGGGTCTGTGGATGGCGCCTAATATTATATGTCACTATCCTTGTCCTGGTAGACTTTCATAAATATTGCTTCGAAAGTGCTATGATGTGATTCAAGGTCCCTATTTTCTAGTATTTTGAATTTATACTCAGATTTAATAAGAATCCCACTCCACCCCCGGGCAAACAATCCTACATTGTACAAGGGTGTAACCCGGGATATTTATCTGGTCCTCATGATCCCCATCCAACCATGTTTCAGTGAGGGTTACTATGTCTAGACTTGCCTGGGTTAAAAACAAATGAAGATCCGATTGTTTATTCATAAGACTACGACAGTTTATGTGAGCAAGGCCAACCGGTCTACGGTAGTTTAAATTATTTTGGAAGGGTTTAAGCTGGCTCATTTCTTTATATAGTGATGAGTGTATGGGGAATTCATTATGAAAGTTCAGATCTGGATCGCTCGTAGCGAAGAGGGTTGTCACTCTCCTCTTTATGTATAACTGGATGAATACTAGGTCTGGCCCCAGTTCATTAGTTCATTACCCATGGAATGGGTAAGATGACCTAGCGAAGCTCTCGTCCATGCTGCTAGAGTAAGGTAGTTGTTGGAGTAGGCATAAACTACACGACCATACAATGTAATCACACGTCGCCATACAACCTGCATGGTGCCATTTTGCACACTTGGGGCAGTGAATCACCTGATGATCATGTGTGAATCGTTGATTGCAAAAAGGACATAGAGTCATTTTATTTCAAATTCTTAACTAGTCAATTAACAGATATATCAATATTTATACTATATCTATAATTGACTAGTAGCAGAGAAAACTAATAGTCAGGAGAGTAGGGTAAGCTAAGAGGGGCGGGGGTAGAGGGCAGTAGTGGGCGCCTTAATAGGTAATAATTGGTTATAAAAAAACAAATTCACAGTTAGTAGTATTAGGATTAGGCTAAATTGGTCTCTTATTACGGTCATGTGGCTTTACGGACGAGGCCAAGGCACAAGGTCATATTCATGTTTAGCCAGCTAATAATCTATTCGATTTCTAATATGTGTTACTGGCAAAAATAGTGGAGCAAATGAAGATTAGGTAGCAGAACATTATCGCCAATTCACAACCAAACAGTGTCCACCAAACTTAAGACATAATACCAAAGTGAGATCGGGTACCCATGCGTAGTGTAGGCTACAATATGCATTGGTACCTGATGCGGTGCTCAAGTAATACATGAGCACCGCACCTTCGCCTTTTGGATTAATTACCCAATTATGCCAACGCCAGCTCACTATACACATCCACATTAGACCTCAGATTCAATTATACGCATCCACATTAGACCTCAGATTCAATTAGAAGTCAATTGGAGGTTCTCACAACGTAGCAAGTTTATGTTGAAGTCGCCCGCGGCTACAATATTTATTCATTCATTCATAAATTTATATAGCGCCACTTCAAGGGAACTACTCAGAGGCGCTCCCGACTCCAACACGGCGAAAAAGAGCAGTTTTCAGGCGGTCATATATAAGGTACCAGAGGAAGACCTAGGATGTAGGCGAAGCTCAGGAGGAAGGCCATTCCATATGGTCGGGCCGACCACCGAGAAGGCGCGGGTCTGCATGATGGCAGTACGGGCAAACGGGACGGAAAGCATCCCCCTCCCCACCGAGCGGAGGACTCGAGCAGTCCGAGAAGCCAACACAGGCCGGAAGAGAATATGCATGGGTACCTGATGCGGTGCTCAAGTAATACATGAGCCAAGCGGTGCTCAAGTAATACATGCATGAGCACCGCACCTTCGCCTTTTGGATTAATTACCCAATTATGCCAACGCCAGCTCACTACACACATCCACATTAGACCTCAGATTCAACCTCACCGAATCCACTATGCACAATGCACATCAACTGTGGCCGATCATTATTAGTTCATATTCCATAACTTTCATACGATTACAACTTTTACAAATTTACATTGTAACGATTTATAGTGCAAACGTGCTGTCAGGTACAGTAAGCGGCCAGTAAATGAAGTATGTTAACTCTAAAATGTGAACATAACCACAGTAATAGTTACATTAGCGCCCAGGTTGGGATACATTTTTCGGCGCTTGGCTTTTAAGTATATAATTAGTTCAATTGGAAGATTTTTTATTTTTAGCAGACTCTACCAGCAGATACATAACCAGACTAACCGGGAGTTTGGCTCGTTGGTGTCCATTCAACATAATCAAATGTCACCAATGGAATCCATAGCTGAACAAACCAGAGAACAAGAGTGGCATTATATGGCAGGTCAGGACATGCTGACTTAGGTGGCAGGGCAAGGATCCAGTTCATGTGAGGAGACGAGTTTTGGTCTCGGAGGATAAGCACCGTCGCTAGGACTGGTGGTAGGATGTAGCTCTACATTCTAGTGAGAAAGCGTTTCCGGGATCTTGTGGATCAGCACCTCCAGATCGTTAGGACGGGTTTACCCTCTGGACTGTCAATGTGCCGAGCATCACTCATCCATCCCTGGTCCATGTGGAGGACAGTACTTTAAGTTTCAGCAATTTTCTAGCCTCAGCATATAGTAGCGAACTCTGCCTTGTTAAGTGTTCATTCAGGCAGACTCCATCAGCACCCGATATGGAAGTATTCAGTGTCTTGAGAGATTTACGCTGTGCGTAAACCCTATTTCGGGTTCGCCAGTTCGTGAATCGGACAAGAATAGGCCTGTTTGCTACTCTGTGGCTCATCATCATCATCATCAATCACCATGAGCTCGTAGGCGTCCAATGTCAGCTTCGTCTTCCTCCTCCAGCCTCGTCTGTCCTGAGCCAGATGAAACAGTTCAACAACAGTGTGCAGTTAAACACGCAAAATTAAATAAAAGTTAATTTCATGTTTCTGCAAATTCATAAGTGATGCAGCCTATCTGAATTTATATTTGTGTTGAGCTTAAGAGTATGTATCCTGATTACCAAAAAATTCGAGGAAGTTTCGCCAAGTTTACGAACTAGGAGCAATTGTAGAATCAGTATATCTTTAAGAATTTCTGGCAATGTACGTGTGCATGTTTGAGGAGTACATAATTATGAGAAAGTTTTGTTCAGATACACATAAAGTATTGGACAACATTTCAAATGTTCATATCAACTTTCAAAAGCTTCACTTCCTCGAATTTTTTGGTAATCAGGATACATACTCTTAAGCTCAACACAAATATAAATTCAGATAGACTGCATCACTTATGAATTTGCAGAAACATGAAATTAACTTTTATTTAATTTTGCGTGTTTAACTGCACAATGTTGTTGACATATTGCAGTAACTCGACTGAGCTGAAAGTGTTTGCCTCTGATTATCGTCTGCATTACGCGATGGTCTAGTGTAATCGTAATCGTAATCTCCAACTTCTAAAGCGCCACTCGAAGGCCAACGCAGTGGTTAGCGTGCTGAACTGTGAACGGAGAAGTCCATGGCTCAAATCTCTCTGACTCATGCATCGAAATGATAATCTTGGGTGACTGAAGAACACACTGGGTTACTGTCAAGTATGGTGTCCCCAAGAGATCAGTACTTGGCCCACTCCTTTGCTTGCTCTATACAGCTGATATTTTCTCTATCTTTGTAACACATTTAACTACTGGCCACCTCTATGCTGATGACGCCCAGGCCCGCATGCATAGACCCCGTCTGCTCAGCTCTCCCTTATTGCTCGCATTGATGGTCTCATGACTTTCAAGCATGGCTGTCCTCAAACCGGCTTTCTTTAAACCCATCAAAGATCCAACTGATTTCGTTTGGCACTCGTCAACAACTGGCCAAGTTTGACTACCCTCTCTAATCTCAAAGCTTTGCTTCTTATACCTTCTCTAAATCTGTCCATAACCTGGGTGTTATTCCTGATAGTTCCCTTTCTTTTGTGGCTGCCTGGCATGAAATGGGCCGCCGGTACGTCAGATACCTTTACATCCAAGGCAAAAGTTGTGTTGAAAAAGAAAGGAGAATGATTCCGAAAACCGGTCGCAGCGAATTACCTAGATTTGAAAGAGTGTGAGAATAGGCACAGAAATCGTAATTCTTTCTTTGGTAGGATAGAATGAATGACGGGCAGAGCAAACTGATCTTGTGCTGGTCCTGGTAGAAGTAAGCGTGAGTGGAAACATTTCAGCAAGGTAACTAAGTGCTAGATCATGAAGTGCACTGCATGCAATAAAATCAATTTTGATATCAACCAGAGCTGAGGAATATTACCAGTGTCTTTCTGAAGACATAGAGCCTTTAGACTAACTGGAGGTCTAGAAGAAGGCTGGAGAACAAGAGGAGCATTTACGTGCATCAAAGACTGCATAAAGGAGTCACAATAGTGAATAGACGATACCAGAGTATTGAATTTTCTTCAGTTCATTCTTGCTAGGATGAGTTTACGGATAACTTTATAGGTGGCATCATGAGTTAGAGTTAGACAAATCTAGGTCGAAGGTGCCTCATGCAAAACTAACAGACTAACGTAATGTTGGCAACCTGAAATTCGAAATATATTCTTAAAACCAAAGTTTCGCCAAGTTTACGAACTAGGAGCAATTGTAGAATCAGTATATCTTTAAGAATTTCTGGCAAAGTACGTGTGCATGTTTGAGGAGTAGGCCTACATAATTATGAGAAAGTTTTGTTCAGATACACACAAAGTATTGGACAACATTTCAATGAACTTTCAAAAGCTTCACTTCCTCGATTTTTTGGTAATCAGGATACATACTCTTAAGCTCAACACAAATATGAATTCAGATAGACTGCATCACTTATGAATTTCCAGAAACATGAGATTAACTTTTATTTAATTTTGCGAGTTTAACTGCACAATGTTGTTGACATATTGCAGTAACTCGACTGAGCTGAAAGTGTTTGCCTCTGATTATCGTCTGCATTACGCGATGGTCTAGTGTTATCGTAATCGTAATCTCCAAACTTCTAAAGCGCCACTCGAAGAACAACACAGTGGTTAGCGTGCTGAACTGTGAACGGAGAAGTCGATGGCTCAAATCTCTCTGAAATGACAATCTTGGGTGACTGAAGAACACACTGGGTTACTGTCAAGTATGGTGTCCCCAAGAGATCAGTACTTGGCCCACTCCTTTGCTTGCTCCATACAGCTGATATTTTCTCTGTCTTTGTAACACATTTAACTACTGGCCACCTCTATGCTGATGACGCCCAGGCCCGCATGCATAGACCCCGTCTGCTCAGCTCTCCCTTATTGCTCGCATTGATGCTCTCATGACCTTCAAGCATGGCTGTCCTCAAACCGGCTTTCTTTAAACCCATCAAATACCCAACTCATTTCGTTTGGCACTCGTCAACAACTGGCCAAGGTTGACTACCCTCTCTAATCTCAAAGCTTTCCTTCTTATACCTTCTCTAAATCTGTCCATAACCTGGGTGTTATTCTTGATAGTTCCCTTTCTTTTCTTTTCTGACCATATCTCTAATCTCACCTACTTATGCTACTACCATCTCCGATGTCTCAAAGCTATCCCACGATCTGTCTCCTCTCCAGTCTTTACCTCAATTGTCCACGCCTTCATCTGCTCTCGCACTGATTACTGTAACTCTCTCTTTGTTGGCCTCCCCAAAGTCTGTCTCTCCCCTCTACAATCTGTTCTTAACGCAGCTGCCAGACTAATCGCCCGTCTCCCACGCTTCTCACATATTTCCACATTCATGTTTGAATATCTTCTTCTTACTGTCCCGCATCGAACTAAAGGTACTTATCCACACTTGCCGATCTTACCTGGGACTTGCTCCTAAATACCTCTGTGACCAATTACGTACTCCTGCTTCAGCTAGCTCCATTCGCCCTCTTCGTTCCTCTGATCGACTTGACTTATATGTTCCCCGAGTGAGAACGGTGATGGCCCAGTCTCGTTCGTTTGTTAGAATTGAACTTTGATTGTGGAATCAGCTTCCTCCTTCGGTCCGGGCTGCAGTACTATCTGGTGGTCCTGCCACAGCTTTTCGTTGTCTTAAAACTTGCGTTTATTCCCGGCGACTTTCGCACTGGGACCGCATCTGATTGGTCTGCACTGGGTAGAAGCGCTTTATAAGCTTTGAAATACAATATAATACGGTTGTGGCATCTTCGTCTGTCTTTTCCAAAGCTCCATGTCTCTTGTTGCTTCGGTACTGGAAAGTCACTGGTCACGTGGCTGAAGGCAGATTACGGTATTCAACAGATTTCTTACTTGTAGCAGAGAAGCCAGTAACAGCCCATTACGTGATCCTTCTGCACTCGCATTGTCACTTCTAACAATCTCTAAGCCAACCTCTCTGATCGACAGCTTGTGATGCACAACAAATATGTGGAGCCAACGGTTTGCCGTGATCACCAATTTTACAACCGAAGTAAAGCTCATACGCTTCCTGATTAAGTGCAGTCATGCTGCGTCCTTGAGGCTTACGCGTATGCTGGACGCACATGTAAAGCAATGTTTGGAAAATTACTAGACATTAACCCTGCAATGAATAATCCTGTAGACAAAAATGCTACTGTTAAGTACACGCATAATTGAATCTATGCCTGAAAAACTTATATCAACGTAATGCATAGCATCTTTTCACTGGAGCTGCTTCACGGCCTGTCCGCCAGTACCCATCCAGACTTAGCACGCCCAGGAATGCTCAAATTTTAGCATTTTCATTGCACATTATGCGACCTATAGTGAGTGCATGCATTTCTGGACGAAACAAAACAGATTACTTTGTGAGCGCCAAAGTGATCAAGTAGACTGAAAACGTGAGATGAAATCATAGAAATGGGCAGTGATGGCAATAGTTAACTAAAAAGTTGCTAACTTTTAGCTTAACTACAAACTTTTAGTTAAGGATGAAGTTTAACTAAAAAACATATTTTAGCTAAAGCCACAGTTTAGCTAAAAATTTTAGGTTGCTAACTAAAATGTTTAACTAAAAAAATCAGTATTATGCAACTATTTTTCCGAAATGAACATTGAACACTGTCAACAACTCAACGCGACGTTTACTTACTTATTAACACTGGTGTTGCCTCTGCATAGAATACAGTGTGCAGTAAGGCGCAATGTCAATAACAACAATTTTTTTGTCTTTATTATTCTTTATAAGATGTAATTTGAATCTGTAGCAAAGATTTGAATTAAAGGCTACATCAGTAAAAATGAATAGTTTATTAGTCACTACTTGCTTCACTGAGGTAAAACTGAAAGAAGACAAAAGCAAGTGTAAGAACTTAACTGCAAAATGTCGATTTTGTGTGTATAAAAGATCTCTGGAAATATTAGGCCTACGTCTACAACCAACTTTCTGAACCACATCAGAGTAACATGTAATTCATTATTAATCATTACTAAAGAGTCAATTAGTCCAGCGTTTTTTAAACTGTGATCCACAGACCAAGAGGAGCCCGCAAAGGATATGGCGGGGTTCCTTGAGATCGTTCTGAAAATAGTCATTAATGATTAAAACTGCATGGTTTTTGCATTAACACCCTGTGTTTTCAAATTCATACACTACTGAAAGTACCCCTGTATCTGTAAGCTAGAACAGTACACATTGCATAGTTTAAAGGTGAAATTGTCATCGACGCTCTGCATTATTACAGTTCACTTAACTTCTGTTATTGTGAAAATGTTTGTCGTAAAAATTTGGAAAAAGTTGGAAAAAGTGTAACTACTTTTTTAGTTAATTATCTAATTTCCAAAACACTTGCCAACTTTAGTTAAACTATTTTTTTAGTTGGAAAATAGTTTTAGTTTAACTAAAAATAGTTTCGTGCATATTTTTAGTTCAACTAAGAAAGTTTCGTGCCCATTACTTGAAATGGGCAATAAAAATGGGTTTCCAATAGGAAAAATGAAGGCGATTGTAATGATCAGCAGCCTAAAATCTTAAAGATACACCCAACATTGTTGAGGATACAAAATCTTCGTTATCCCGGACAGGTACCGGCTCTGAGATAGCCATTTTTTGCGCTTCAGAGATGCGCACAAATTTGAAGATTGCTCAGCAGCTAAGTGAACCAGACAAGTTGAGTAATATTTGGAGGCCATCTACATTAACACGACCAATCTGATCGAATGGTGACGTGAATGAACAGGAGCCGAATAAAAAACAGCATGAAACCAAGAGCAGAATTGTGAATTGATTGCCTATTGAAGTTACTGGTTTACCTACTATGCGTCAATTTAAACAAAAACTGAAACTCTATCTCTTGGATGCACTCACATGACTGCATTAGGCCTAGGCCTATGTGTTTATTTGCACAGACAGTGTTGTTTTTTTCATCTCTTTTTAACTAATGAAAATTGATCTGTATACCTTAGTTGGAATCCATGTATACTGATAGTTAAGTTCTTTAGTTAAGAGTTCTATCATTGTTTCTTTTACCTGCTGATCATATAACTTGATCGATGTTACCGCTAAAAGTATTGATTGTGCTGCCATTTACTTGTATTACGATAAATGTTAACTAGGTGGCCCTGCTAAGCGGGATCAAGATCCCTTTTGGGTCTGCTCTTGTTGCCAAAGTTCAAACTTTTATGTTGTATTTTCCTTGTACTTCAAATGGCTTCAATAAAAGGATTGATTGATTGATTGATGAACAACAAATTTGAAAGACAACGGGTCACACGATTGATCGTTGCATGGTCGACGAAACACTTGAGAAGAATACTATGATTAACCGTGTAAAATGCAGATTAATGAAACTAATGAGAATCAATTCACCAGGATTCGCATGTGTTGGTAGTCAGTCATAAAACTTTATATAGATCTATACCGAAAACAGAAATAGTTAGATTCTTTGTTAATGTCCAATTGTCGCTGATTAAACAGTTTGTCTTCTGCAAGGTTTGTACTGCGAAGATAAACTTAAACAAATTGTCTTACTTTTCGAATTCATTTCATTTTTCATAATTCTTTTGTAATATTTCTGTTACTGCAGTTTAGAACACTGTATAATTGGCGACATTTAAGAATTATAAGTATTATGTTAATTAAAGCTATAACGCCTGCCATAAATAGGCTACGTCGGGACTTTAACTTCCATAACGCCATGTGTAACAGATCATTCGTTTTAGAGTCACTGAACTCCCAGGGATGGCTTTCCAGTCGGTAGATTTCTGACGTTGGTGGATTTCTGACGTCGGTAGATTTCTGAGGTGGAAGCGCTTCCAATCTCAGAACCAGTGCTCTGAGAGCCACTGGTGTGTGTAACAAATTTGAAGGATTACCTTACTGCAGTTTAGAACACTGCATAATTGGCTATACTAAAGAATTATAAATTAAGTTATAATAAATTATACCATCAAGTAACAATCGATGGTGGTTGCGAATAAACCACAGTCGCAAATAAACGCCGTATTAAATCGGGTTGTGTAACAACTTAGGTAACTTCAACTTCCTGTTACATTTCGCAGACACGTACTTGCTTTACTGTTTTAAACGTCTTTGGAACTCGACTGCTTCTGTCCAATTGTTTCCAATTTCAGAATGCGCTTTCTCTTATAGGCGATCATTGATTAATGCCTCGTGTATTACAATGACGGTCAAATACAATTTTAACACATTGGGTTGCATTAGATGATTTTGCATTGGCTTGGATTAGAGTAGATTCCATTAAGACTAGACTAGACTGCTTAGATTCGGGTCGGTGAGAGTAATTTGGATTACAGGTAAGATTAGAATAAAGATATTGCAATAACAGAAACATTTTGTTTTCATTTGCAATATCTGATTGGTATTTTAAGCTCTACTGGCAATAACTGATTGCCCCACAAAGAACTAAAACTTGTTGTACTATCATTAAAATCATATGTAAATGAATCAGTACTATTGCATGACTAAAAGATATGCACTTCAAACATGTTAATATATTTATAAACTATTTGGCTTAGAAATTGAAACTGTCACCAGAAATTAGTCACCAGCATTACTACTTATAGTTTTTCAATCTGAAGTAGAAAATAATTGAAGCGTCTAGTTGTTGCCAGCTGGTGCAGACACGCCGGTAACTCTGAAAAGCACAAACATTTAAACAGTGTACTAATGATATGTGTTTTGCACAGTAGAATAGAAAAATTGATCTTAATTATAATTTACAGTCCTCCAATGCAGTCGAAGAACTTTCATAAACGAACTGCCTGGACTGCGGCCTAGTACGCACAATGTTAAGAAGCCCCATTAAGACATAGGCCTACAGTTCGATAGCCAGCGCCACAATCAGCCATGATCGTTTACTTTTCGTTTCATTGTCTGTACTGATAGAAAAGCTCTCGATGAGATGAAATTGAGATACTGTATCATATTTAGAAGTACTAGCCGTAGCTCAATGAGATCTGAACTCCATGCAACTTTGACAAATTACCTTTTGTCACACCACATGGAAGAGAATTGCAATTATCAACACAGCAGAACTTACGCGCATTAACCAGCAGAACTCGTATAGACATGGAATTGTTACGTCTACTTAGACTAATTTCATGAAAGTAGAAATGTTATAATTTATACATGACAAACGGTCATTGAAACACATGGAGAGGTCATATCTGCCATACCAAATTTCGTGTGCATTCTGATCGCTCAATTAATCATCCACCATGTGATAGTGAGTTAACATTTCATAAATCTGAAGCTGTTGAGATGCAGCAAGGAGTAGATGGTCTGTCTTTGACGCATTTAATAGCAGTTTATTAGCTCTAATCCCCGATTGACCAACATCAAATTCTCTTAGAAATAATGAATGACAGAGATTGAAAATCATAAAAAGTGCAACGATAAATTTGAGTGTAGTCATCGTAAATTTAATATCGCAAATAGTTGCATGACTTTGATTATGCATGTGTTTTAAAAATCACAAACTTTTAATAAATTATAATTTTACATATTTATCATGAACAACATCGCTAGATCTGAACTTATTCAACAGTTTCTATCGACAATCACGGCCTGATTTTGACAACCCAACAAGAAAACACGAAGATCTTAATCATTTTGTGCACGAACTCAAAACTTTAGGATGATGACACGTTCTCTCTCTCACAATGCTACTCTGGCTCTTGTGCATGCCTTCGTCACCAGTAGACTTGATCGCTGCAGTGGAGTACTTGTAGGCCTGCCTCTTAGGGTAATTGGGCGCCTTGATAGGGTTCTCCACTCAGCGTCTCGCCTCATTGGCCACCTTCCTAAGCATGCTCCTGTCTCTGCCTTTATGCGTGATGTAGTTCACTGGCTCCCTGTTTCCCAATCGCATCTCCTATCGGGTTGCTGCACTTGTCTGGCGGTGCCTTCTTGGCTGTGCTCCATCCTACATGTCTGATCTTTGTCTCTGAACTTGCAGCTCGTCGAACTCTCCGCTCTTCGGCAAGGGGGGGGAGCTTTTGGTCCCCCGTGCTCGCACTCCTATTAGACAGTGTCGGACCTTTTCGGTTGTAGGGCCCTCCATCTGGAATGGCCTACCTTTAAACCTGGGCTTGCTGCCACTGTTAAACTCGCCTGCTTTTTGTACGTCCCTCAAATCTCATTTCTCTAGCTGTGGCTGAGCTGGGATCGCCTCTGAGTAGGTATCTTGAAGAGGCGCTACATAAAATCCTCAGAATGAATGAATCAATCACAAAACGAGAGTTGATTATTGTCGTTTTGTAAAAACGAAAATCGACTAGAAGTTATTATGAAAGCAACTCGATCAAAGATAATATAAAGATTTACTTACAAATCTTTCACAACTGGAACATCACTTTTCTTGGTAATGACTGCGCTAGGAGGCAGCGATTTCAAAGGCATTGACTTTCGTAGCTGCTTAGTTTTGCTTTTTTGAACTTTGGAACCCGACAACAAATCCTTGGCCTCTGGAACATTACTTTTCTTGATAATGACTGCGCTAGGAGGCAGTGATTTCAAGGGCAATAACTTTTGTAGCTCTTCATTTTTGCTTTTCTTAACTTCGAACCCGACAACAAATAAAAAGATATTTTCATTTCGCTAGAATAACAAACATCATATATTAACATTACTTTAAATCGCAGTTTCATTTTATTATTTTATTATGGTAAGGTTTTGGAGGAAGTGAAAACTTGGTGGATACTATTTACAACTTGGAGGTTAAAGAATTCAATGGATCTAGTTAGACCCGGGATCCAATTGTGAATTTGTTGAGCTCCAATTTGATCATGTAAGAGGGCTAAACGTTCGATATGACAAACAGAAAAGATGATGAACAATGAAGTGTGGACGGGAAGAGTCAACTGATGTTTTGAACAAGCACAAAACAAGATAATTAATCCAAAGCTATAGATGAACTTGAAAGAAGCCGTTAGAATTGTCATTAAAATTTCAGGCAAACATTTTATTGAAGAAGTTGTACGTTGCGGAGTGGCCTAGACGATAGCAGGCTACTGTTCAATGAATATTTCTCAATTTCGATATTTGTAGGGCCTCTCTCAACTTGTCAAATAGTTTTATTTCAACCAGTGCCGTCTTAACGCCTGGGAAATGTGGGCAGTCGCCAGGGCCCCCACGCTTCTGGGGGCCCCCAAGAGACCACAAAAAATTTATGCGTGCGTGCACACATAACCTACACGCGCAACAGAAGTGAGACTTCTTAGCTATTGATGCAGGGATGGCAAACGGTTTTTAGGAATAACTCGCTTAATTATTGCTCTATGGTATTGCTCTATTATTTATATCGTATATATGGAAGCAAATGGCACTCGTCTGCCATGATAGGCGTATAGCCATGATAGGCGTAGACTCTGGGGGGGGCAGCCGAGACACGTGTCCACCACCCCTCCCCCAATAATTGATATGGACTGTACACCCAATGCAACAAATGTAGAATGAATAACCATATGCCCCATGTGCACCAATATTTTGGACAAGTTTACGCCAGTGCAATAGCGTTAATTTGAGCTTTATTGAGTGTAATATTTGAAAACAATTGATTCTGCTGAGCTAAACAAATAGTGTGAAGATCTGGCTAATGTGAACTTTATTATGGTGACCTTTAAATGAATGCATTCATCTCAAGCACTACATGGTTCTTGATGAAAAATTGCGAGACTCACTCTGCGTTGTACAGAAAAATAATTTAGGACAACTTGAAATCTGTGTTCCTCAATGTTGAAATTCCACTTAGAGTGTTCATGTGCATGCTGGTGACCATCTGTACAGGGAAACGTTCATTTTCAAAATTGAAACTTGTAAAGAATCAGCTTCGCAGCACAATGGGGCAGCAGCGTTTGAACTGGCTTTCACTCATGTGCATAGAAAATGACATCCTGCACACCATTGACTTCAAGCCACTTATAAATCGGTTCTCCGCAAAGAAATTTCGTAAACGTTTGTGTTGATTAATAATAAATAATTCATACGGTACCATATCTGTCTGTATCATACTGTATGGTGTACCAATTAATTATCATTTGTATGTTGAAATATTTGTTCTTTTCAAGGCTGATGTTATATTGAATAATTGTTCAAAAGTTTATGTTGATTAATCTTCGCTTTTCAGTATGTTTCATTATGTTTAAACATTCATTTTGTTACAACTTGAGTGAATGTTGAAAGTACCAACAAATATGAAGGTTTAATTTTTATCCCTGTGGGTGGGCAGGGGCCCAGCGCATTGCCATGCCCAGGGCCCACAATGCTGTTAAGACGGCACTGATTTCAACAACAAAAATTCTATGTGAAATTTGAAACATATCGACCTGCATTTAGAGATGGCTCACCCTTTTGTAGCTCTTCATTTTTGCTTATTTGAACTTTGGAACCCTTTTGTAGGTCTTCGTTTTTGCCTATTTGAACTTTGGAACCCTTTTGTAGCTCTTCATTTTTGCTTATTTGAACTTTGGAACCGTTTTGTAGCTCTTCATTTTTGCTTATTTGAACTTTGGAACCCTTTTGTAGCTCTTCGTTTTTGCCTATTTGAACTTTGGAACCCTTTTGTAGCTCTTCATTTTTGCTTATTTGAACTTTGGAACCCTTTTGTAGCTCTTCGTTTTTGCCTATTTGAACTTTGGAACCCTTTTGTAGCTCTTCATTTTTGCTTATTTGAACTTTGGAACCGTTTTGTAGCTCTTCATTTTTGCTTATTTGAACTTTGGAACCCTTTTGCAGCTCTTCGTTTTTGCCTATTTGAACTTTGGAACCCTTTTGTAGCTCTTCATTTTTGCTTATTTGAACTTTGGAACCGTTTTGTAGCTCTTCATTTTTGCTTATTTGAACTTTGGAACCCTTTTGTAGCTCTTCGTTTTTGCCTATTTGAACTTTGGAACCCTTTTTTAGCTCTTCGTTTTTGCTTATTTGAACTTTGGAACGCTTTTGTAGCTCTTCATTTTTGCTCATTTGAACTTTGGAACCGGACGCCAAATCTTTAAACACAGACACGTTGCTTTTCTTGGTTATCACTGCACTAGGAGTCAGCAATTTCTTTGACAATGACTTTTGTAGTTCTTCATTTTTGCCTATTTGAACTTTTGAACCCGACGGCAAATCTTTAAATACTGGAACATTGCTTCCCTTGGTTATGACTGCATTAGGAGTCTTCGATTTCTTGTGCATTAACTTTTGTAGCTCTTTATGTCTGCTTTTCTTAACTTTGAGCCCAACTACAAATAAAATAAAATATTTTCATTTAGTTAGAATAACAAATAACATATATTAACATTACTTTAAATCGCAGTTTCATTTTATTATGGTAAGGCTTTGTAGGAAATGAAATCTTGGTGGATACTATATACAGCTTGGGAGTTAGAGAATTCAATGGATCAAGTAAGACCCGGGAGAAAATGCAAGAATGACTTTGTTGAGCTCCAATTTTACGATGTAAGAAGGCTAAACGTTCGATTGAGAAACCAGAAAAGGCGAAGAAGCAATGAAGTGTGGATGGGAAGAGTCCACTGACGTTATGAAGAAGCATTGAACAAGATAATTAATCAAAGGCCATAGATGAAATTTAACAGAAGCCATCAGAATCGTCAGTAAAATTTCAGGCAAACACTTTTATTTAAGTCGTACGTTGCGTAGTGGCCTACACGATAGTAGACTACTTTTCAATGTATATAACTTAAATATTTGCGATTTATTTATGAGAAATTAACAGAGACTTTTTGAGTGCCTTGGCAAAGACTTTAAACCACGATTGTGTCTAGTTCTAAATACAAAACTGGTTGGTGCTGCTTACTTATCCGTTCTTTCCAGCATTCTATTCAGAGCGACACATTTTTCCTTGGTTTCAGCTTGCATTCCTTCAGAACATCAGTTCCAGTCGACTAATTTACAGGCTATTACTCGGTGTCATATAAAAAAATGGAGCCAAGCCAGTGTTATAAGACATAGCAGCAATTGTCAAACAAAGTAACATGCAAGTTTTAAACGTGTGCCTAAATTGCTGCGTAGACTAGTGCCTTTCTTGTCCTTGCCTTTGTTCGTGCGTTTGCGTCTGTCTTTGCCTTTACTCTCGTCATTGTCTCTGCTTTTGTCTTTGCTTCTGCCTTCTCCTTCTTCTCCTTCTTCTTCTTCGTCTTTCTTTGTGCTTTTAAAGTACATGAAATTAATAAATTATAACATCAAAAATGGAAAGCAACAAGAAATTTAAAATGCGAAATCAATGGGGTTGCATGCAATTTAAGTGTCTGTATTTAACTTAGGTGGCGTGCTGGTATCTCGGGCGCCAAGTTTTATCTAGTTAAGAAATATCGTCGTGCTTTCGAGAGACATGTTTCAAAGTTTGCGCATCTGTTTTTTCTCTCTCGATTTTCCACGGATGTAATGTCCTCTGGAGAATGTTCAAACAGCCGTTCGACTACAGTGTCCTAATCATAAACTAATCGATGTACAATAGCCCACACAATCTACACATGTAATTCACAGGAAAACCGATTGTAGTACTTTTTTGTTGCAAAGACGCTCCTCGATCAGTGTGCAGAGCGATTAACCAATTTCCTGAAGTCACACCCAAAGAGGACCGAGAGAAGCAAACCCCGACGAGGTCCCAAATGCAAATCCGAGAACCGGCAAGTCGGGGTACAGGCGGAGGCTGAGCCCGAAGCGTCTTGCCAAGAATTATTGCATACGCTATAGTTCAGAAAGCCTTCCGGCGGGACCGTAAGAGGTGCGCTGAGACGGTCCTGGAGGAAACATGACAGCAGGAGGAAGCGACATTGACCTTGGAGGACCAGAAGCCATTCTGTAGGTCCATTATCTCCGCTGAAGCCGAAGTCGTTGAGCGACTGTTTCTGAAGGCTCGAGAGGACTGGTTCCATCGTAGAGCCTGTAACACGCGAGGAAGTGGCGAAAGCGATTGCCGATTCAGAAGAAAGTGCGCCGGGTCCTCATGGAATAACCCTTGGTGAAATGAAGTTGGTTATCCCGCACTGCTAGCCAGCTACTAGGCTACATCATGTGGCTTCTGCTGGATTATTTGCCCAAGCAGTTTTCGGACGGGGAACCATACTGATTCCCAAGGGCAGGGATCTGCGGGATCCAGAGAACTTTAGGCCTATCTCCTTTGCCTCATGTGTGACGAGGGTCTTTCATAAGATCTTGGCCGCTCGTCTGACTGCGAAGGTCCCACTAGATCCGAGGCAGAAAACTTTCATACCAGTTGACGGTTGCCCCGATAATATCTTCCTACTGAATAACATCATAAGGAGGCCAAGCGGCAGAGGAAACCGGTGTGCCTTGCCTTCTTAGATGTGGCCAAAGCCTTCGACTGTGTCTCTCACGAGACACTGGCTACGTCACTGAGGAGGCTGATTGTGCTATCGCCGCTGGTGCAATACATTGCGATGACGTACAGCAACACATCGACCGTCTTCAAGTTAATCAGGCGAAGGAGCGGTCCATTTAGATGTGGCCGTGGCGTGCGCTAAGGCGATCTCATGTCGGCCACTCTGATCAACTGCGTAACTGTGAGAGTTGAACCCGGCCATAAGGTACTTCATGAACAAGGAGGTCATGGTCCAAGTCTCCGGTGTTTGGCTTTTGCTGAAGACCTTGTCCTGAGCGCCTCTACTGTAGACGATCTGCGGGAACAGGTGGTCTGAGTACAGCGCGCGCTGAAGTTGGAGGGCGGGGGCTGCGACTGAACAAGGCTAAGAGTGCCTCCTTAAGGATCGACACTGATAGGAAGGCTAATCACTGGGTGGTAAATCCCTCGCCAATCTTGACCATCGACGCGAGTCAGTCAAGTCGCTCAACATAGTGCAAACTTACAAAAACCTGGGACTGCAGGGCGGACCACTGGGTGTGAAGAAGGCCCACGGGGACCTCCTGACAGTGGGACTGGACCGATTAACACGTTCTCCGTTGAAGCCCGAACAGCGCGTGTTCCAATTGCGCTGCCATTTGTTGCCGAAATTGTATCACGGACTCGTACTCGGGGAGATGATAGCTAAGTTCTTGGAATTCCTCGACCGTTGATGAGAGCGGCAGTACGCAAATTGTTGTGACTGCCACACGTTACTCCTACCGGCTACTTCCACGCCAAGGCAGATGGCGGACTGGAAGTTCCACGCCTGCATTATATAATACTGCCGCTCAAGGCCCTTCGCATGGCCAAGGTGGAGGAGTTGCGAGACCAGATAATGTAGAGCGTGGCTACAAGTCCACTTTTCATGTGGGTTAGGAGGAGGTGTGTAAAGACGGCAAGGGTGGTTGGTCGGGAGCTGAGTAGCAGAAAATATGCTAATGACTTTCTGGCGATCGTGCTCTACACATTGGTGGATGGGCGGGGCCTCAAGTAGCAGGGACAAACCCCTCATGGAAGCACCTGGATGACCGATTGGTCCGTCCTCCTTTCGGAGGGACTTCATCCAGGCTGTCAAGGTGATGTAAAGTGAAGACTTGCAAAGCGTAGTCATAGAGGCTCAGCACTGTAGGCAAAAGCCTGTTGATTATATGCTCTTTTTGATGGCCTGTCACAACTACGTCTGACAGCTTATACGGGAATCGAACGACATCGATGCTGTAACTCAGAGACTGGTCGTCGCACACAACCGAGACACAAAGCGGAGCGTTACATCACCATACCGATGGCGTTGAGAACACTCAACGCACCGACACTAATTGATCGAGAATATTACATCATCCAGCAGTCTACACGCTCGGCTGCACATGTCAACAACAACCGTGAGGCTGAGGGGGCGGTGTCACAGGTTGGCTCGGGACCCTCCACTCCGGAGATGGAAGACATCATGGGAATCGTGCCGTCTGCTATCACAGCCTCGTCATCATGAAGGCCTTCCGCAGCGGCGCTCACATGAGTGACGGAGAGAGGGTCTCCTCCGGGAAACTCGGCGACGAGCAGACGCCCGAACAAGATCGACCGTCCATACAACCGAGTCGAGAATTAGTCATGCACCTAGGCCGAGAGGGAACACGTAAGGCAAGGTAGACCGTTGTCATTCTGGCGTCGTGAACAGGATCAATAGGCAGCAGGATCCAGAAGACTACGAAGGTCATCACTCATCTCCGCGGACGATGAGTGGGCGATCGAAGACAAATCAACGGCTTGGCGATTGGACTGATCACGTACGCAGCACAGAAAGGTAGGACCCTTTCTAGTGGCTGGTCGTAAGTCGTAGGGTCGGGATCGTATGTCCGGGACCACAATCGGCAACGACAGATCGATATCTGGTCGGAACCTTTTTAGGATTTCTCAGCAGTATAGATATTTGTACTTTGGACGTTTTTCTTTTGGAGCCCACCCCAGGGTTTCTTGCTTCTGGTAAACCTCACTATTCCTTTTCTATTAACCGATTCCAGTGATGGAGTGCTTAACGCCCGATCAACAGGCTGACATCAGAAAGATGGCTAGCGAAGATTAGTAGGTTACTTAATTAGAGCTGACGTATAGGAGGAGACCGTGGGGGAGAGTTAGTAGCCCAAGGACGAGGTAAGCCACAAGAGGTAAGCTGTAAGGTTCCGGACGTGAAAGTCCGAGAGGAATTAACCGAGCTGAAAAAATACGACGATGATAGGACACGAGAGGAAGAGGATAGACAGAGGGGCGCAGGAGAGAGGAGGAGAGACAGGAGAGAGGAGGAATGGAAGAGAGGAGGAGGACAGGCAGAAGAGAGGAAGGAGAGAGGAGGAGGAACGGAAGAAAGAGGAGGAAGAACGGAAGAGAGGAAGAGGAGAGGCAGGAGAGACGAAGGAGAGAAAAGGAGAAACGGAAGAGAGAGGATGATAAGAGACAGGAGAAGAGAAGGAAGGAGGGAGGAGGAGAAGGAGAAAAGGAAGAGAAAAGAAGGAAATACACGAGAAGAGAAGGAAGAGGAAGAGAAGAAGGAGAAGGAGAAACGGAAGAGAGGAGGAGGAAAGATAGGAGAAAAGAAGGAAGGAGGAGGAGGAGGAGAAACGGAAGAGAGAAGAGGAGAAAAGATAGGAGAAAAGAAGGAAGGAGGATGAGGAGAAGGAGGAGAAACGGAAGAGAGATGAGAAGACGGGAGGAAAGAGAGCTGGAACGGAATAAAGAACAGATAAGGCTATAAAGGGAACTACAGAATCGGGAAGATAGGGAGCATAGATTTAAACATTCGCTAGTGGGTAGGATAAAACTCTTAGTGACTCATTGAAGAGGATGATAGGAAAATTCCGAAAAATTATTTTGAGCATCTGGAGGAACTGATTGATGCACGTGAAGTTGATGTGGACGTAAGACCAAAGCTTTCACTAGCCTATCTATTGTAGGCTACTATTTACGTAGCCGTCGCATACAGATTCATTTGACGATCTCATTAGTTTGCTTTGAGCAGACCGATTGAAGGGGCTGTCTTAATTTCATCTTAGCACCGTAGAAAGGTGGGCGGTTGAAGCAGAATGACCTGGCCAACTCAATTGATACCTCCATGGCCTATCATAATATGGAGGGCGAGCCATTAAGACATGCTAATACACCAATACGGCATGACAAACTTCATACAGAAACTTTAAAAGCAACAGCGAAGCAAAACTTCTCAAAAATTGTTTACATAGTGTTACTTTTGGCCCCCCCTCATAAACCTTCTGGATCCCCTGCTGGCCGAATGGTATATACAGTTTTCTTTCTTGGAGGTAAGAACCCATGCAAAACATGCCCTGGGCAGCCCAAGACATCGGAAAACAGTCAGGTGTCAGCTTGTTTACATAATAATTTTGTTCATATGTTGGATTGTCGCTGGGTCGGGAGCTCAGGCGAATGAGTTTATTTATTACCGATTGTAGCTTTATTTTTTTTTATTCCTATCTTGTTGCCCTTCAAATCCACACCATGTCGGTGCCGCATAATTATAGTAATCTGGCCACCGTTGTGGCTCGCACGACATCGCAGAGTTTTACCCCAGATAGGCCATGAGAGGATATGATGCCCAAAGCATATAGAGATTGTCTTGCCTTACTGCATATTCTGCCAATATGTTGCTCAAAACTAAGGATCTCAGTTAGCATAACTCCAAGAACGTTTAGGTTTTCCACTCTTTGTACACCCGGGATAACTGCAGGTATCTCCTGGAAGAGATGAGGATTCAATTGACTTCGGGATTGGAATAGGTGAAGAGAAGCGAGCAGGTTTTTATTGTAACTTATGAAAAAAACGAATCCACCAGCAACTACATCCGGCCGAGGTTTAATTGGAATAGAAGAAAACAACAAAGTCATTTATGAGGCGAAGAAAGACGTGTAAGACAGTTTGAGGTCAGTTTCACTAAGATCGGGAATATCTATTGGAAGATATAAGATGTAATTTTGAAGAGAAGATGCCTTATTTCGCCACACTATGTGAACTTTTAGACATGAACTTTTAGACATGACCGGTTAGATAACGTGACAGAACTAGACGGCAGAAGGCTAGTGATAATTAGAGGAATCGTTCCAAAACGACATCAAGTCTTCTGCTTTTGACGATTTCCGACCCATTATTATTATTATTACAAACATTTTTAACGTGCGCAAAATCAAACAGAAATGCGAATCTGAGGCGCGGTTAGTCAGCCGCCAGGTGAAGAGCAATTAGATATCCATATGTTTGAAAGTCAGTGATAAGTAATGAGTTTTGAGGCGTTTCTTGAAGGAAGAATAAGAGGTCGAGCAACGGATAAGCATTGGTAGTCGGTTCCATTCCTTGGGGGCTGCAACACGAAATGCACGAGAGCCAATGGCAGTGCTGTATCTAGGCTTAACCAAAAGACCCATAACCGAAGACCGTAGACTGCGTGGCGGAATGTAAGGAGAGAGTATAGTGGTTGAAGGTAGGTAGGAGTGCACATTGTGAGGGTTTTAAATGTCAAGCAGGCCAGTTTAAATCTAATTCTGAATTTTACAGGAAGCCAATGCAGCTGATGGAGCAGAGTTAATGAGTTTGAACGGGAAGATGCACGCGACACCACGCGAGCCAGAGAATTTTGGATGCGTTGAAGCCTGTTGACTTGAAAATCTGAAATGCTTGCAAACACAGAGTTGGCATGATCGAGGCGAGAGCAGACAAGAGAACAGGCTATGGTCTGTGACATGTCTTTGGTAAGAGCAGATCTTATGTGACGAATTGCCTTGATATGATAGAAACAAGATTTGCAAAGGCTTGTTATGTGAGATTGGAATGTGAGATTACTGTCCAAAGTGATCCCAAGTGTTTTGATAGTCCTTGATACTGGAATGACAGTGCCAGCAAGGTCAACGCTAGAATGAGAAGGGAAAGACCGGAGTCGCTGGCGTGAGCCAAACATGATTGCCTCAGATTTATCTGGGTTTATAGCAAGACCATTGAAGCAGAACACAGAGAGGCACTCTTCTAGTATTACTTTATCGGACTGATCCGTTGGCGACAGAGCGATAAAAAGCTGAGTGTCATCAGCATACTGATGTGACTGGACTTCAAAGTGATTGGCTATGCGACTGATTGGTGATGTGAAAATGGTAAATAATAGGGGACCGAGTATAGAACCCTGAGGGACACCAGCAGTGCAGAGAGAAGGATCCGATCGACAGTGATGGGCAATAGTTAACTAAAAAGTTGCTAACTTTTAGTTTAACTAAAAAAATTTAGTTAAGGATGAAGTTTAACTAAAAATAAATAGTTTAGTTAAAACCATAGTTTAACTAAAAAAATTTAGTTGCTAACTAAAAGGTTTAACTAAAAAATCAGCGATATGCAACTATTTTTCCACAATGAACATTGAACACAGTCAACAAAAAACCATTTTAACACTGCATGGTTTTAGCATTAACAGCCTATGTTTTCAAATTCATACACTGCTTAGGGTACGCCTGTAACTGTATGCTAGAACAGTACACATTGCATAGTTTGAAGGTGAAATTGTCATTGACGCTCTGCATTATTACAGTTAACTTAACCTCTGTTATTGTGAAAACGTTTGTCGGGAAAAGTTGGAAAAAAGTTGGAAAAAGTTTAACTACTTTTTTTTAGTTTAGTTAACTAATTTCCAAAATCAGTTGCCAACTTTAGTTAAACTAATTTTTTTTAGTTGGAAAATAGTTTTAGTTTAACTAAACAAAATTAGTTTAGTGCCCATCACTGCCGATCGAGCGGTACTGCTCGATCGGATCCTTCTCTCGGATACCCACTTCTTGAGACCGATTGCAGAGGTAGGAAGCTAACCAATTTAAGGCAGTCCCAGAAACACCGAAGCTTTTTGCTGAGTCTAGAGAGTAGAAGCTGGTGGTCGACAGTGTCGAAAGCAGCACTAAGGTCGAGGCAAACTGTGAGGCACGCCTTTCCTTTATCAATAAATGAGAAGATGTTGTCCAGAGTAAAGGCAAGGGCAGTTTCAGTAGAGTAGCCTTCACGGTAAGCTGATTGGTAAGGGCTGAAATTAGGAGATGAAGTAATGTGCTTTTTGATCCATGTGAGGAAGGGACGTTCGAGAATCTTAGAAATGTTGTTAAGGTCGGAAATGGGTCTAAAGTTTGACAGGCTTTTGGTGTCCAGGTCCGGTTTTTTAAGTAAAGGTGTGACTAAAGCAGATTTAAAACTCGATGGAAAGCAGCCTTCAGTAAAAAAACAAGTTGGCCAAATGTGCAATAAGGTGGGAGAAAACATCGGAACAGGAGACAAGGAGTGATGTAGGTATGAAGTCCATCGGAGAGGATTTGGGGATAGTATGATTAAGAATGATTCGAACCTCACTTCGAATAGGAAGCAATGGAGAATGTGTGTCGTGGCGATCGCTAGAGCTCCAGGAGTTGACCGCACAATGTGACAAGGTGATGATTAAGAAGAGACAAGAATTCCAAGTAAGTTACAGGTGGTAAATCGCTAAAAACAGTGCCAGAAAAGGCAGGGTCAAGCAGTAGGTCGTTCCATTTAAGTTTGGACTCGGACCATCATACAGTTCTTTCATCAGTTAATTAAAATTCTTGTGAATTAGATCCTCTTCCCCTTTTCATTCTTAGTGACATATTAGACGAGTTTGCTCCATTTCTGCTTTATCTATTTAATAGGTCCCTCTCTGAAGGTTGTGTTCCCGCCTCGAAAAAGCAGGCCATTGTTTTTCCCTCACTTAAGAAGCCCAATCTTGACACAAACCTCTGAGAAAAAAACCGTCCAATCTCTAATCTATCATTTCTCTCCAAAACCCTTGAACTCTTTTCAACTTCTCCCCTATCTGGAATAATCTGGGCTTTTACCTCCCTTTCAGCCAGGTTTATGGGTTCACCACTCCACTGAAACTGCCTCCTTTCTTTGCTTTCTGAAATTTATTCAGCTGTTGATAGGTCCGAACTCACTCTTCTGGCGCTATATGATGTCTCCTCAGCCTTTGACGTGGTTGACCACTCCATTCTTCTACAGCGCCTTGAGACCTCTTGCGGTCTGAAGGGCCCCCCTCCAGTAGTTCCGGTCATACCTGTCTGATCACTCTCAGATGGTTATCTCTGGTGAATCTTGAACTCTGTGGGTCCCTATTAAACTGGGTGTTCCGCAGGGCTCTGTTCTAGGCCCTCTCCTCTTTATTTTGTACACGGCCGGTATCCCCTCCCCTCTCTCCTCCCCATCCATGGGGCTTCAGGCCATCTCTTTGGTGACGATGTCCAGGCTTATGTCCATGGGCTTCCTTCCTTTTCTTGCTCAGCGCATCGAAGCTCTTTCTCATGATCTCCATACCTGGATGTCTTCCAATCGCCTCTCCCTCAATTCGTCCAAAACCCAATTTATCTGGTTTGGCACTCCTCAGCAACTTCAAAAACTCGACTTTGCTGTGCTGTCTCAAAGGTTTCCGCTTTTCACTTTCTCGTCTAGCGTTCGTGATCTAGGAGTGACCTCAAACCGGTTGCTTCTGAACCCGTCCAAAACTCAGTTCATTTGGCTTGGTGGTCGTAGACAGCTGGCGGGGGTTGACCTACACCTATTGACGGAAATCTTTCCCCATATCACTTTCTCCCTTACTGTTCGTGACCTAGGTGTTACACTGGATCGAGAGCTTAGTCTCTCTCAGCATGTTAACTTGGTCGCTCGGAACTGTTATTATCAGCTCCGGCAGTTGCGTGTTGTACTGAGGTCCCTCTCCCATGATGCTGCAGTGATCTTAGTTCATGCCTTTGTCACTGATAGAGTTGACCACTGTTGCTCGGTCCTTGTTGGTCACTCCAAGGGCCTAATGGGGCGACTTCACCGGGTCCTTCGTTCTGCTGCTAGACTTATTGGTCGCATTCCAAAATATGCCCCAGTCTCTGAATATATGCGTGACGTCTTACATTGGCTTCCTGCCTCTGAGCGTATCTCCTACAGGATAGCAGCACTAGTTTGGCGGTGTCTCTCCGGTAGCGCCCCATCCTACCTGTCTGAACTCTGTTGCCCGATTTCTGACTTAGCTTCTCGCAGAGCTTTGCGCTCTGCGACTAATGGGGAGCTATTAGTCCCTCGGACCCGCTCCGCAGTCAGGCAACGCCGAGCCTTCTCGGTTGTTGGCCCGTCTACCTGGAATGGTCTTCCGATATCCTTACGCTGCTTCCCCGGAATAATTCACCTGTTTTCTTACGACAACTCAAGACCTATCTGTTTAGCCGTGGCTGGGCTGGGAGCTCATCTGAGTAGGTCTCTTGAAGAAGCGCTATATAAATTTCCAGAATGAATGAATGAATGAGTGACAATTCTCTCACCTTTACTGAACACATTTCCAAAATCACTCGCACCTACTATTTTCACCTAAGGCGCCTTAGAGCTATCCGTTGCTCTGTCTCATCTCCAATTTTCACTTCAATTGTCCATGCATTTGTCTGCTCTAGACTTGACTACTGCAATTCCCTCCTCATTGGTCTTCCTAAAGTCCGTCTTGCTCCTCTTCAGTCCGTTCTCAATGCTGCTGCTAGATTAATTGCCCGTCTTCCTCGATTCTATCATATCACCACCTATATGGCAAAAGAACTCCACTGGCTCCCCGCTTTCTGCCCGCATCCAATTCAAGGTCCTCATCCTTATCTCTAAGGTTCAACTTGGTTTCGCTCCAAAATATCTATGTGACTTAATTCATCGCCCTCACTCTGCTGCTTCTAGTCGTCCTCTTTGTTCCTCTGACCGTTTGGACCTCCTCGTTCCCCGTGTCAGGACTTCTCTGTCTCAATCTAGGTCTTTTGCTTCCATTGGCCCTGCTCTTTGGAATGAGCTTCTTCCGCTCGTTCGTTCTTCTATTCTGTCAGGTAACGTCTGTTCCCCTTTTAGCTTTCTTAAACTTACTTTTCTCTCGGGGTCTCTCGCACTGGGAGCGCTTCTGAATGGCCCTCCCGCTAGAAGCGCTTTATAAATATCCGAATACAATACAATACAAGTAAAGGTCGGGCAGTAGCCTATTAGTACGCAAATGTGAAAATGAACTTAAAAACGGACAATGAATAAACAGAACTGCAGTGATAACGGTTTTATCGAAGTCATAAGATTAGTTTAGATGAGTTGTATCAGCTCAGAGAGAGAAAGAAGAACAAGGATCTAACAGATGGTTTAAATAGAATCAAAAACTTAAATCTTGGCTAGACTTATCCTAGTTGGTAGTAGGCGAACCCATCCAATCCAGCTATCATAAGTAGGCCTATAATCACGAACACCACTAGTGACGCCACTGCGGGCTGGTTTAGTACGCATTTTGTGACAATGAACTTAAAAACGGACAATGAATAAAGAGAACTGCAGAGACAACGGCGTTATCGAAGTCATTAGATCAGATTAGATGAGTTGTATTAGCTCAGAGAGAGAAAGAAGAACAAGGATCTAACAGATGGTTTAAATAGAATCAAAAACTTAAATCTTGGCTAGACTTATCCTAGTTGGTAGTAGGCGAACCCATCCAATCCAGCTATCATAAGTAGGCCTATAATCACGAACACCACTAGTGACGCCACTGCGGGCTGGTTTAGTACGCATTTTGTGACAATGAACTTAAAAACGGACAATGAATAAAGAGAACTGCAGAGACAACGGCGTTATCGAAGTCATTAGATCAGATTAGATGAGTTGTATTAGCTCAGAGAGAGAAAGAAGAACAAGGATCTAATAGATGGTTTAAATAGAATCAAAAACTTAGATATTGGCTAGACTTACCCTAGTTTGTAGGAGACAAACCCCAAGATTCCTATTACAATAATTATAATGACCATGACCACGAGTAAGACTGCGAACAATGGCGATTTCTCTCTTTGTTTTGCTATCGCCGTCGGTTTATTAGAACCATCACCACTCTCATCTTTGAAAATTGCACAGAAAGATAAAATAAAAGTAAATGAGTCATTTTCCGGTAAATGCATAAATTGACAATTCAGCTGTCTCCGGTCATTTCTAAGAAAACAATACCTAGTCTGATCATGCTAAGTGATTAGATTAAAACGTTATTGATCAGTCAACAATTTAAGACCTTTGAAAGTAATTCAGAGCAATAAAATAATTTATTACAATTTATTTTGAATTTAAAATGTTCCACTCCATTACCGTCCCTAGGCTATAGTACATACTGCTTTCGTCTACAATTTCAAAATGATTTGCATTAAACCAAAAAATGTGACTGTTTCTTTTATAATAAACATAATTGCATATTTCTAAATACAACTTAGAAACTTACAACTTCAGTATAATTTAAAAAAAATATATTTTAACTTGTCCCCGGAAAATTATGTCCGCTCCGTTAAAATGTAAAAATTATCTCGTATCTCACAACCCTTCCAGTTCTTTGGTCACGCAACTTAACACATCTCTTCTGTGAAGATCTATGTAAGTAAGTATGTATTAATACAGGATCTGAATGCTAAGACAAATTTCTTACAAATTTTCATTTATTACGTACCTCATGTGTTTTTTCATAATACATCCACTCCGTTACTGCATTTTTGCAATGATTATGAATAAATATAATTTAAATAATATTTTTAATATAACGTTTATAAGCTATACAATGAGTGTACCGACGATTAATGTGGACGCATGAGAGATAATATGATATTTACCGTGCTGATACACAATTTGTCCACTCCGTTAACTGTCCACTCAGTTACCATAAATGTGACCCTTGAGGTACTAAAATTTATTCCACTGTCAGGATAAGTCGTCTACTTAAATTATCATTTCTAATACAACTTATATAACAATATATGACATTTTAAATAAATTTTTGCTTCGGCAGACTGTTTTTTTTAAAGTTCACTTTTCACATTCTGTGCTCAATTCTCGACAAATGGTAACGGAGCGGAACTTTTTATGGTAATTTTTTATGTAATTTTGATGTTATGAGCAGATTTTTAAGACAACATCATAAATATTTTAATGTTTTTTTGTTCATTTGATCACTGGTAATGATTAGCTGAAGTGATTTTTATTTTGTTATTTGGCCAAAAAAAATACAGTCAACTTTACGTTGATTAGATTACCTATTTTTCTTTCGGTAACGGAGTGGAACTTCTTAACAAAATTTAAAATGTGATGGAATTAAATAATCATTTGTATTGTAATTTCTTTTATATTTATTTTATAAACATTAATACTAAGAACATATTGGCATGTCAAACTACGCAGTAGGAAGCTGTCTACTATATATAAATAGCTCATATGTTTTGGTAACGGAGTAACGGAGTGGACAAACATTCCACTCCGTTTTTCGTAGGGCTATTTTCTTTCTGCTAAAAACTTCATAATTTTACATATTAGTGCAAAACCAAATATATATTAGTGAAATAGAAATATTCAAGATTTGCTTCAAACAAAAATCAGTGTAATTTGCCCCAAAAAATTTTTTGCTTCTTCAATTAGTGAATGTGACATATTACCGGAAAATGACTCAAATACGTCATGAAAGCTTTTATTTCGGTCTAGTTGTAATTTTACTGTTCTTTTCAAAGAACTTACAACGAGTAGGCTATTTACTCTTTTTAAATTAAACGATCAATCATGTTGTGTGTTAGTGCATCCGATGTTTTAACTGTTACATTTCTTAACAGATGGAAGATGAAGTTTACCCAATGTACATCTCTAAGAACGATTATACTGCTGACATGTTTTTGCCCTTTTATAGCATGGGAGCGATCAGAATACTGGTCGATGTTCACCTTATTTGTAACAATGGACAACTAAGATTTTGCTCCCTGAACACTTTTGGGTGTATCAGATAGATTTGGGACAATTTGGTTATTATATCCCAGGAATTCAGGATTGGTCGTATGTCTGGTTACTTGTTATCATTCCTTTGCCCTCATTTAGATGCATTTAGATCTAATTTATAAATAGAGTCAAATCAGTAGAAGGCCTCCATGATAATATTGTGAATATGTAATTAAGTCAATGCAAGTTTATGTTCAGAACAAACAAATCAACGATGCCTAGCAGTATTTCAATGGTTCTAGTTGCCTACTCTACTTACCTAGACCAGCACTTCCAAATGACATCTCTATATTACAAAAGACCTATTTTCACCTCCCCTTCAAGATACTTCCTTTTTGATGCGTAGATTGCTTATCCAATGTCCTTCGCTCCCGAGTTACTGCGGAGTGTAGAAGACGTCCATCTTCTCCAATTGGATTAACGTGTGTAGTCGGCTCACATGCTTCTTCTCGTTGGTTCTCATCGTGCAGTTCACAGAACAACAAATGTTCGAACAAAGTTCGTTCTCGTAACGATTTGGAATAAGATCCCAAAGTAAAGCTCGTGTTCTCCCTAACGACGAACTATTATTAACTTCTGACGAAAGTGCAAGTTCTATGCTCTCTTATGGCAAGATCAGCACATCGATATGTGTTGCTTCTATGCTTAAACTTGACTAATTCGCTTTGGAAGGTTGCTCAAATTCGAACGAATGGCTCGCTCCTAGTATGGTCGTTCAACAATACGGATTCTTACGACGTTTTCTCCCTAAGTAGGCCTATCGTCCGATCAGGATTCCGTTGCGTTTGATTTACCAAATCAGCATCCGACACCATGTTGCTCAAATCCTCGAATCACGGTACGTATCCACGAACTTAAGCTAAATTTTATATCCTAGCAGGCTGGTCTCAAGTGATGGTCAATAAGATAATTAATAAATATGAAACAACCTCATCTAATCAACACTTAGTAACCCTAGAACATAAATAGCGCCTATAATCTGGAGAAGTGTATATTTGTGTGGGGAAAAGAACATCGTTACGCCATCAGTGGTGGCCAAATATAGTTCGATACTGAAACGAGAAGAATCAGATGCAGAGTAAATGTCAGCAGCTAAGCACTCTAAACTCCGTTGCGTTAATGCAAAAGGGCAAGTTTATAGTGCGATTAAACACGGTAAATTCAATTTTTAAAACAATCTGATGTTTCTTCAAATTAAGATAGCGTCCATGTGCAAATTATGTTTGTGTTTTAGATTTGTCGGCTTGGAGATGTCTACTATAGCAACCACAACTTTCGAGTAAGAAAATTTGTACATTGTCCAATGTAACCGTAGTCCTAATCTCGAGAATTTAGCAGCGCCCATGTAGCGCCACCCCTAAGTAAAGGGTGCTTAGTGCTAATTGTGATCTGCACTCACGACTACCTTAGATCTCAACTGTATTTTGCCCCCACCTGGTCTGGAAATTCATAGGCTTGCATGCCATGCTAGAGAGATTAAAAACGAAGGCTTGAATGTTCATTTTGATAGATATGTATGTAAAGTCAAATTCAAACTAACAATATGCTATAGCCAATAAAACATTTAAGAAGCTTAAGTCTCTATCAATCTATCTTTGGCTACAATGTTGAATCTCTTACCTAGCCAGCAGATATTACTTTAGTCTTATTATCGCCTATGATTACCCTCCCCAGGAAATTCTGAATCAAGGAATGTTCTCACGTTCCTGTGTTTCTTCCAGAAGTTGACAGATGAGCCCGTTTCTCTCCACATTGAAGCATGAATGTTCACTGTCCCTTCAACACCGCATAACTCTTTGTCTCCTTCGCAGAGACCGAAGGTTATAGTTCGAATGAAAGGTCTTATTGTCTCCGAAAGCCCCATGCACTTCACTCGCAACAAAACATTCGAAGTCCGTCGACCGTAGATTTGTTCAGACTATTGACGTTTCTATACAAGAAAATCACGCCTCGTAACCGTTCTCGTTCGCAAGCGTTTCATTCGAAGAATTTGCATTCACAGTCTGACTGCACGACTTAGTTCGACCGAACTAATCTCACCACAAACGTTCGCCAACTAAGGACTGCAACAGTCGTCCTAGTCGAACCTGAACGAGTTGATGCCTCAACGATTTCTCGAATCGACCAGTTCATTCGAAATCAAACATACAACTGAATTATTTCGTTGCGTCGTCACCGTTGCTTGCTAAGCTTCCGACGCGTCAGCTGATATCACCATAATAACTTAGCAAGGATGTTTCGGTTTAACCAACGAGGTGGGTCCTTATTATCTCGCCGCTTCTTTGAAGATATTACCTGCCCCTGTACCTCAAATTTCATTATTATCTTATAATGCTGGCTTTAATTTGCTGGCATACTAATGAATTACATTTATATGGCTCCACTAATCTTACATTGCATACCATACACCTACTCTTATCTATAGCCTACTATACTAACATGCATTAAGTAGTGTGGGCAAGAATAATTGTGTGGTCTTAGAGAATCGTCACAGCCCAAACAAAGCTAAGTCGCGGGAACCTACTTTTTATCTTTACGTTATTCGACCGACCTACGTGTCATGTTTTTTATTCGTGTTAACTCATTTCACATCAAATGGTACAAAAAGATACATTTATAACTGAAATTTTGAGATTGCTTATTTTTTAATATTGTGCTTTGCTCTGAAACATTATAATATGCTGAACTCACATTGACGACGCAGATGACCGATTTCATGTATGGCGTTTTTAATTTGCTGGTTTTGGTTTAGATGTATCCTGTCAATTCTATAATCACTAAAGCTCATTTTACGTGATCAAATACAGATATACATACCTTTTCCAGCTTTTTTTTTTCCTTCTTTCTCTCCTGTTTTCTCTTCTTCTATAGGCTCGGGAATAGGTTCCGAATTAGGTTCGAAAAAATTGTTGAAAATAGGTTGAACTGGAAGAAATTCACTTGTTACTTTTGGCGTTGTTGGTGGCGTTGTTGTTGTTGGTGGTGTTGTAGTTGTTGATGTTGTTGTTGGTGTTGTTGTTGGTGGCGTTGTTGTTGTTGTTGTTGGTGGTGGTGTTGTTGTTGGTGGTGTTGTTGTTGTTGTTGTTGTTGTTGGTGGTGGTGGTGGTGGTGGTGTTGTTGGTGGTGTTGTTGTTGTTGTTGGTGGTTTTGTTGGTGTTGGTGTTGTTGTTGTTGTTGGTGGTGGTGGTGGTGTTGTTGGTGGTGTTGTTGTTGTTGTTGGTGGTTTTGTTGGTGTCGTTGTTGTTGTTGGTGGTGGTGGTGGTGTTGTTGTTGTAGTTGTTGACGTTGTTGTTGGAATCGGTGTCGTTGTTGTTGTTGTTGTTGTTGTCGTCGTCGTCGTCGTCGTCGTCGTTGTTGTAACTAGCCATTCTACCAGCGACCCGTCCATGACATCCGGCGCCGGATCTATTTTTACAACGAATTTACCCATCGACGGAATGTATGAATACGTCAGATCATAATGCGAAAACCTATTCATTCATTCATTCAAGTATTTATGTAGCACCTCTTCAAAGGGGCAAATCAGAGGTGCTCTCGACTCCAGCATCGGCCAAATAGTCCATATCAGACTGTATTTCACAACCTTAGGTACTATATGAAATATCTTGTACCAAATGATGTGGTCTATTTCTACAGCAAAAACAGAGGTTGCTTTGTTTAGATTTTCACTGAGCTTATTCTCTCAAGAAAGTAATTTTTCGTAATTAGTGTGTAGTTTCTCAAATTCATAATTCTCGATAATTCCACCAGAATGATATCATCTTACTGAGGTCTAAACTTCAACTGAATTAAACAGAACATACTAACATGCAGAATAATTCAGGCTAGATCGAAATCCAAACTCATGTAGTAAAGCGCCTTCTGGTGTGTATCAGTCGAAACACAATGTCTATTTGTAATTTTAATTGTAATCACACATTTATATAGCGCCTCCCCAACAGACACTTAAAAGGTGCTTCCGACATAACGATGAAACCCAGGATCGAATAAAATGGTCTTCATGCGCTTAAGGAATGGATGTTAGGAAAGACGAAAGACCTCATATCGGAAGATGCTAGGTTCCTATTCTAGAAAGACCACAGAAGAAGAACCAGGTCATCTCGTGCAGCAGATCGAAGAAATCGACGGTCAGGAATCGATGACACTGATATATAAAATTCCCTGGCATTGGATGGAACACAGACCGCATGGCAGTTAAGCATAGCGTTAACATCTTAAACTCAATGCATTTATGCATCGGCAGCCCGTGCATTTTCTCCCGATTAAGCTCAGTGAAGCTGGTTGTGTGGCGGACAGGCCGCGGGGCTTGAATGTAGGTTTTATCAATAAGCTGTGTTGTTGACGCGTTTTCTGGCGACGTAATGCATCAGCGGCCGATGCGTAGATGGTAGCGCTAGCGTGATATTAAAATCGATTAATACTTGAGTTGTAGGCTAGTTAATTTTTCCGTTTTAATGATTGAAATTATTAATTAGTATAATTTAATACGCCTTTCGGTCCAATAAATAATGCGTAGAGCTAGGGCGACGCTTAGTATAATAGTTAGATTTCTATATCTTAGACACCTGTATTTGAGAAGGTGTGCGTAGGCTAGCATATAAGGAACAAGCCACGGTATAGTGTGGCGAGGGATAAGTAAAGACTGCCTCACGGTGTTTTGCTTATATTGTAGAGTGGCGGTACTGCACTCTGCATATACAGCGATACGGTTCTTTAGTGTCGTTGGTTAGCGATTAATACTGCACTCCGTGTGGTAGTATACGGCGAGTGATAAAGCGAGTTCCAGGTTTCGGGCAAGTTGCAAATATATTTACGGACGACAGGGCGTCCGAGAAAAGGCTAATCAGTGCGATCCCGGGTTACAGCCGAATCGATCGCTCTCGGGGGACGGATTGACTCCGCCAATCCGACAGGGCTGGGGCCCACCCTGCTGTTAGATCGCGAGAAGGTCTGAATCTCGATTGTTGGTAGTTTGCGGGCTGAGTATAGCTCGGGGAAAGACCGATCGTGAGAGATTGAGATCTCACAGGTCTGTTCCGGTGGTAGCCGTCAGAGATACGCGGGCAAAGACCCGTTGTTGACCGTTTGAGATACACGGGCAAAGACCCGGTGTTGACCGTCTGAGAGACACGCGGAAAAGTCCCTGCTGGTGTCTGAGATACACGGGTAAAGTCCCCGCTGGTGTCTGTCGGAGATACACGGGCAAAGTTCCCGCTGGTGTCGGAGATACACGGGTAAAGTTCCCGCTGGTGTCTGTCTGAGGATACACGGGCAAAGTCCCCACTGGTGTCTGAGATACACGGGCAAAGACCCCGTCGTGACCGTCTTAGATACCTGGGCAAAGAGTTCGCTGGTGACCGTATGATAAACCTCGGGGAAAGACCGCGCTGTTGACCGTTTGAGATACACGGTCAAAGACCGGTGGTGGACCGTCAGAGATACACGGGCAAAGTCCCGCTGTTTACAGTCAGAGATACACGGTCAAAGACCGGTGGTGGACCGTCAGAGATACACGGGCAAAGACAGGTGGTAGCCGTCAGAGATACACGGGCAAAGACCCGGTGGTGATAACTCAGTTCAAGTATCGTCCATAAAAAGCTGAGCAGTGCGATCCCGAGTTACAGCAGAACTAATCACTCTTGGGTGTTGGATTGACCGCCGATTCGACAGGGCAGGGGCCCACCCTACTGTTTGATCGCGAGCCGGTCTGAATCCCGATTGTGGAAGTTTAACGGGCTGTGTAAACCTCGGGGAGAGACCGATCTTGAGTAATAAAGAAAACACAGGTCTTTATCGGTAAAGACGGGGAAGCAGATCCGTTGGTGACTGCTCGACGTGTACAGGGGAGAGTTACCAGGTTGATTCCGTTCGAAAGTACGGGGAAGCAAACCCCGTTGGTGACCGCTCGACGTGTACGGGGAGAGTTACCAGGTTGATTCCGTTCGAAAGTACGGAGAAGCAGTCTTCGTTGGTGACGTTCGATAAAGACGGGGCAAGACCCCGGTGGTTCCGTTCGATACACAGGTCTGTATAAAAACGGGGAAGGCAAGACCCCGATGGTGACAGTTCGATATGTACGGGGAGGGTGACCCCGTTGGTTCCGTTCGATAACATCGGGTAACTTACCCGCCTTTCTTTTAACTCGCGGGACTAACCGCAATCTCTCAACTCGCGGTCAAACCGAAATATCTCAACTACACATAAAAGCTTATACATATTAGAGTATACAATTATACATTAATACGCTCAATCTTAACTCGCGGTCTACCGGCAAGTTTCTTCCTTTACCTAGCTCCGTCATAGTTACTCCCGCGGTTTCCCGCTTATCTTTCTTTGGCCTACATAACTCCGGTCTACCGCAAATCTTGGCTCGCGGAACTAACTGCAAACTTCTCAGTTCGAGGAACTGCCCGAACAATCTGACCGTGGTTCGTTCAGGTGCGTGGAAGACAGGAAACTTCCCGCAGTGGGAAGTGAAAACACAGGTCTTTGTGAAATGATGGGGTAACAGTACTGATAGTTACTCCACTGGTACCGTTAGCAGAATCAAGTCTGTGTACTGGGAAATGAAGCCTACGAGTCTGTGAGCTCCCGGGAAAACACAACCGTGTAAAAGGTTATGTAAACCGGGTAGGGATACGCCGCAACGAGAAGATACAGCGGGCCAGATCTCTAGGTGAAGAGTACGCGAGTTCCAGGTAAACAGAGATTAAATTAGACCAGGAGGAAGAGCTTAACCTCAAAGTTCGGGTCAGGTAGTCGGGTACCCAGGTCCGAAAGAGACAAGTTCGCGTTTTGCTAGCCGAAGTTTAGCTAGTCAGAGTCCCTAGGTGAGGAGTACGATAATCCCATGTATGAAGGGAAATAATAAAGCAGACCAAGAGAGCGATACGTGAAAGTCCGGGTTGTCGGATACCCGGGTAGAACTATATTTGCTTGTCGTAACACGCAGCTCTGAGAACTGACTGAAGTGCGAGGCTGGGCCCCCTCGTGCGTAGGTCGGAACGAAGTTCTGTGTGTAGATAGGAAGGTTATAGAGAGAGAGGACCTTCACTATCAGAGTGCCATGAAGACCCTTATCGTTGTCTTCCGAAGCAGAATGTTTCACTGTGTTGGTCGATAATTGCCAACACAGAAGACGGGTAAGGAAACTTACTCCGTAAATGTGGTGCATGATAATATACGTGTGAGGCCGGTATGCCGCACACGGAAATGAAACGAGAGACACGTGACGGTGGGAAGACGAGTTGTCTAATAGACCGGTGTCTAGGGCGATGTGATGCAGAGACTTGTCGCGTGTATTCCTTGTTTCCGATAATTAGAAAACGTTTGGTGTTCCTTATAAATGGCGATAGTTCAGGAGTCACGAGATGTAGAATGGTACGTCAAAGTTAAGATCAGGTGGAGAGTTGGAGGAAGCCCGTAGCTAAGAAGGAACACAAAAGAGGAAGACTCCTGCTGGTAAGAGAACCAACCCTGTTCTGAAGGACGGCCATCCTGCAGGACGTTGCCCATCCGGCGACCGCGGAAGAAGCAGAGTCAGACCCTGAGACAGAACGGTAGAGTGCTGCCTTTCTTAAGCGGCCAATCCTGAATCTCCTCTGATAGGAACGTTAACTATGAGCAGAGGTAGAGACCAGCCATTTTACGTTGAATGTACACAAGGCAGTGACTCGGGTGGCTCCAGACGGGCAGTGGGCTGGAGTCACCACCACGAAACCCGCCCGGCGCAACGAGAGTGCAGGCGTCCGGACGGGCGCAGAACACCACAGTTGTATGCCCAAATTTAGGTATACCTTCAATTAGACGAGTCACTTGAGTTTAAGCGAATGGCGTATCGTGCGAAACTATCGCAAGTGATAAAAGCACGTTCGACATATAATCATCATCGTAATCGTACTCGTAATCTCCAAACTTCTAAAGCACCACTCGAAGGTCAAGCGCAGGGCACCAGCTTATTCACGAGCGCTACGCCACGTCAGAGTGTGTTTCCATAGATTAGTCCATATGAGGTCCGAGTCCGGTTTCCAGGAGGCCAAATCAAATCAGAGGGGATTTTCCAAAGAGTAGTCCAAAAGAGTTCCGAGTCCGATTACCATAGGTCCAGATCAAAAGATGAGGAAGAGCAGCTGTCAAGGCGAGTGTCGTTTTGGGCGAGAATGATTGGAAGGCGGAGGATCTGATGAGTCAGGGTAGGAGTACTTGAAAAGGTGAGACTTCAATTTTGAGTCGAAAGCCCGGGGGTGATAGATAGAGGAACATGAGGAGGAGGATGGAGAACTGGTTGCAATGATGATGGCGGAACGGAGAATCTGCGGAATTCAGATGGGAGATCATTCCAGAGGCATGGTGATGTGTTGGATATGGCTCGGTTCGAGAACTTGAGATGAGTAGTGACTGGGGGTCGGGAAAGACTGAGATCTATAGGACTATGATCGGGTGCAGCGGGTTGCCTGGATGGTGAAGAGATCACGGAGGTATCGGGCTGGGAATATTGTAGGGAGTTGTAGGTTAGTGATAGGACTTTGAAGTGTATTCGCTCTGGGATTTTTAGCTAATGGAGTGATTTGAGTTTGGGAGTGATATGAAGATGTTTGGGTGTTCTAGTGACAGCTCTGGCTAGTGAGTTTTGAATAAGTTGCAGATGTTTAATGTAACAATAATGGAGGCAGTTTTGAATTCAAACTTAGGTCGGATGCGTTGTAGGCCGCGAATGTGCATGAAGCAGCAGGAGCTCGAGAGGTTGAGATGTGGTTAGAGAAGGAGAGATGTTGATCAAAAGTAATACCAAGATTGCGAACGGGGTCAGAGGTGAAGGTAAGAGAAGACGAGACAGTAGTAGAAGGGTCAGACGTTTTCTTGATTTGGTCAGGAAGGCCTATGATGAAGAATTCAGTTTTGAAAAGGTTAAGGCAGAGAAGATTGGATGACATCCACTATGAGATAAGGTTAACCACGTTGAGTAATTGTGTGAAATCGTGTGTGCCTGGGTAAAAGGATATGTAGAGTTGGGTGTCATCAGTGTCATCAGTGTCATCAGCGTAAAGAAGGTGGACAACAGAGCAGGATTTTATGAGATGGCTTAAAGATGTATACTGGATAAAGAGGAGTGAACCCAGGACGGAGCCTTGAGGGACACCACCTTAGAGAGGGAGGGGTTGCGAGCAGTGGCTGGAGGCTTTAACAGAGAAAGATCGAGAAGACAAGTAGGACTTGAACCAGAGTAGAGCAGTGCCAGAGACGCCAAACCAAGAAACCAAGATAGTCGTTTAAGCATAGCCAGGGCAGTCAAACAAGTAACCAGTCCAGAGGGCGATTTAGGAAGAGCGCGAGCTTAAATGGTGACTATATAAGATAGCGCCATAAATCGCCACCTCCACTATTATAGTTGTCTATAGTCAGGAGGACAGATGGGCGAAGCCCTCCGGAAGCTGAACGCTTTTTGACACGTGTAGGGCAAATTTTAACATTTCAGAGAACTTTGTGAATTTATATATCAGGATATAACAAATATCTCCGAACAAATTCTGGACAGGGCAAAAATTCTGGTAGGGCATCGACCAGGGCAAAGCCTTTTTTACCAGGGCATTTGCCCTGGCGCGCCCTGGTGTAGCGCCGTCTCTGCGTTTAAGAAGGAGACTGTGATCGATGGTATGTATGTATGCATGTATGTATGTATGTATGTATGTATATATGTATGTATGAATGCATGTACGTATGATTGTATGTATATATATATATTCCTTTATTGAGTAAACTGGTTGCCATACCTTAACCAGGAACAAAAAGTTAGGAAAAGAAAGGAATATGAACATGCAATCGGATCAACAAAGGGCAATGCTCGGCATTATCGTCTATAAAGTACTCTCGGGATGAAATTTCGATTCCCCTTATTCGTTAGTTCAAAGTTATGTGTCCGTAGGTTGCAGCCTCGAACAATCATCGGTGGAAAGAGATCACGAAGGACGTAGTACATGGTGGTGTCAAGTGCGGCGGAAATATCGAGAAGACAGAGGCAAGAACGTTGTTGATGGCTGATGGCAGAGACCAGTTTATTGTAAAGAGACACAATAGAGTTTCTGTGGAGTGGTGTTTAGTGAAACCAGACTGATGGGAGTTAAGAAGTGAATTAGAAGAGAGGTAGTTGTTTAGTCGAGCAAGGACTCAGTTAATTTAGATTGAAAGGAAAGATTGGAAATGGGACGGTAGTTAAATACTGCTTCCTTTTCAAGATTTGCTTTTTTGAGAAGGTGAGTGACTAAAGAGTGCCTAAAGGTAATTGGAAAGTCGCCGATAGAGGAACCAGGACAAAGGAACACTCTTTTAGAAGAGAGATGTGTATAGGATCAAGTTCGCATTGCTTGTTAGGAAGAGAGTTTAGGAGTAGTGACACTTCTGGTTCGGAGGCAGGAGAGAGAATTGGGAGCGATGACTGAGAGGCAGGAGGAGTAGGGTTGAAAGAAGGGGGTGAAACAGTGCTGAGCGATGTAGTATTGTATTGTATTGTATTGCATTGTATTCGGATATTTATAAAGCGCTTCTAGCGGGAGGGCCATTCAGAAGCTCTCCCAGTACGAGAGACCCCGAGAGAAAAAGCAAGTCTTAAGAAAGGTAAAAGAGGAACAGACGTTACCTGACAGAATAGAAGAACGAACGAACGGAGGAAGCTCATTCCAAAGAGCAGGGCCAATAGAAGCAAAAGACCTAGATTGAGACAGAGAAGTCCTGACACGGGGAACGAGGAGGTCCAAACGGTCAGATGAACGAAGAGGACGAAAAGAAGCAGCAGAGTGAGGGCGATGAATTAAGTCACATAAATATTTCGGAGCGAAACCAAGTTGAGCCTTAGAGACAAGGATGAGGACCTTGAATTGGATGCGGGCAGAAAGCGGGAGCCAGTGGAGTTCTTCTGCCATAAAGGTGGTGATATGAGAGAATCGAGGAAGACGGGCAATTAATCTAGCAGCTGCATTGAGAACGGACTGAAGAGGAGCAAGACGGACTTTGGGGAGACCATTGAGGAGGGAATTGCAGTAGTCAAGTCTAGAGCAGACAAATGCATGGACAATTGAAGTGAAAATTGGAGATGAGACAGAGGACGGATAGCTCTAAGGCACCTTAGGTGAAAATAGGAAGTGCGAGTGATTTTGGAAATGTGTTCAGTAAAGGTGAGAGAATTGTTAAGGGTCACTCCTAGATCACGAACGCTAGACGAGAAAGTGAAAAGCAGAAACCTTTGAGACAGCACAGCAAAGTCGAGTTTTTGAAGTTGCTGAGGAGTGCCAAACCGGATAAATTGGGTTTCGAACGAGTTGATGGAGAGGCGATTGCAAGACATCCAGGTATGGAGATCATGAGAAAGAGCTTCGATGCGCTGAGCAAGAAGAAGTTGAGAGGAAGGAGACCCTTGAACATAAGCCTGAACATCGTCAGCAAAGAGGTGGCCTGAAGCCCCATGGATGGGGAGGAGAGAGGGGATACCGGCCGTGTACAAAATAAAGAGGAGAGGGCCCAAAACAGAGCCCTGCGGAACACCCAGTTTAATAGGGACCCACAGAGTTCTAGATTCACCAGAGATAACCATCTGAGTGCGATCAGACAGGTATGATCGGAACCACTGGAGGGGGGCCCTACAGACCGCAAGAGGTCTGAAGGCGCTGTAGAAGAATGGTATGGTCAACCATGTCAAAGGCTGAGGAGACATCATGTAGCGCCATAAGAGTGAGTTCGGACCTATCAACCAGGCCCGGGTCAAGACATTTGGCGGTCCTAGGCAAACCGGCAAATCGGCGGCCTTAGGCAAACCGACAAACCGGCGGCCCTAGGCAAACCGTCAGAAATTTTAACATTTTCGTCATGGTAATTTCGATTTCGTCCATCTTTTTTGGAATTTCATCTTCAAAAAACTTGATGACCTTTTTTTAGTCATTCGCCTCACAAATGAATGTCGTTACCTTTTTTAGCAATTCACGGTTACACCTGCGCGATTTATTACACCACCACTATAAACCAACACTATAATACTTCCATCTACCGAATCATAATTAAATAATTAAATAAAAAAAATTTAAATGGAAAATTGGCGGCCCATAAAAATCGGCGGCCCTAGGCAGTTGCCTAGTTTGCCTATAGGACGAACCGGGCCTGCTATCAACAGCTGAATAAATTTCAGAAAGCAATGAAAGAAGGGCATTTTCAGTGGAGTGGTGAGCCCTTAGACCTGACTGAAAGGGAGGTAGAAGACCAGATTGTTCCAGATAGGGAAGAAGTTGAAGAGAGACAAGACGTTCTAGAGTTTTGGAGAGAAATGATAGACTAGAGATTGGACGGTGGTTTTGGCAGAGGTTTGTGTCAAGTGGGGGAGTGTGTATCTAGAAGAGATTGCAACGTGAAGCGAGGGGATGAGATTTTGTCGGAGAAAAATGAACGAAGGTATCAGCAATAGAGGCGGAGGGAAGGGAGCTAGGCAGTGCGGAGGGAAATTTCACAAAACCTTGCTATGGCGGCACTCAACCTATGATCAGCAGCGCACTCTCACCACATGCTCTTCAAATGTCAATTCCTGGCCCAAAGTCAAGCCCAAATCATGCATTGTAATATTCTTAGAGACATGTGTACATATCGAATCAGAGAGATTTTTCGCTATAGTTAGTGGATAATTAGGAATTAATTGCCTATGGTAACCAAAAAGCCAAAAGTTTTTTTCTTAGTTTCTGGCGGTTTCAAATTTCACCAAACTTTCAAATCTCTTTGAATCCAAAAATATGACAAAAAATCACATTAATTTAACTAATATTAAGCCTCTTTTCCTCCTTGTATCTTTGATTCATAAGGTGCCATTTCACGCTATCTAATTATATCTGTCGGCGTCATTGAAAGTGGAAACCTGCCGAAGGGCAGAGAACTTAAAGAAGGAAGATCTGTCACAAATTGGCCTATATATAAGACTTTATCTGGCGACCTGTGTACTCAAGGAAGACTTAGTGAAGGATGGCTTATGACGCACGGTGGACGAGAAAAGGTCGCGTAGAGGGAGTTTCGAGTCAGTCGTTGAACGTTAAAGAAAGCTAAATGATGAACTCGGGGAGTTGAAGGAAACATCGGACGTTTGCAAAGGACTATGGCTATGGGATATCGGTGCGTCCATATGGAGTCTAACTACTCTGTTTCCTCATAGGATTTATAGCATCCTGGTTTTCTGCGTTTTTCTTAACGCCGGCGGCCCTCTACGGCCGCGTACTGCCTGGAGGCGGAATCTTATCGTGGGCTCCGTGGGCATTCTGTCAGTCTTTGTCATGGTGTCAGTTACCACTTTCGTCACTTTTGTTACGATCGCAGCGTCGCTTTCAGATGGTAGCTCGTCTGTAGGGAGTCTAGTGACTCTGTGGCCGCCTACGAGAAAATCGCCGGTCATGAACAGATGCGCCTTCCTTCCTGTCCACGTCATGCAGTACGCGGACGAGAAGGACGACGCCATTAATACAATGGCGTCGTACTTTTCGTCCGCGTACCACATGACGGTAGCGTTCAGCTCGGCGTCCTGGGTGTAATCTTCCATATCCCTTATTTGATTATTCTGGCCTAGAAACGGACAAAAAATTGATCCTATGTCCGGTTACTCTTGAATTCACCCATAAAGCCAGATTAGTTTTCATGTAGGCCATCCTGTCAATTCAGAAAAGGCTGTCCAGTAATATTTAAATATATAATCAATTCAAGACATAGGCCTAAATAGTGTCAGTTCACACAAGTCACAACATCAGTAAAGAGATTACTGTTACTGTAGGGCCTATCACATCTACTTAGACCAGCACATAATTATTAATCTGAAATGGTGTCTTATTTAATGATACTTAGTTACCCTTCCTCTTTGTAGATGGATCTTTCTTCATCGAGGAAAGTTCGATATCATTCTTCTTGTTGAAGGTATTGCGAAGCGTAGACGTCGCTCATGTTGATCACGATTAATCTAGAGTGTATGTAGTCGTAGATGATCTGCCGTTTCAAGCAGAATTTCACCACAAAGTTCTCACAAATAATTACAGCTCAAACAAAGTCTGTTCCCCTTGTCAAATCGAAGTTGATTCATCAGAGTTCAGTTCGAATATACTAGAAGCTGAACTGTACTCAACATCTAACGTTTTCGCGAGTTCTAAGCCGACTTCATGGTCAAGACCGGCTCACCGATTCGCATCGTTCGATGATAACATCGCTAATATGCTATCGACACTGCTAAAAAATCTTCGGAATAGTTTATCCTATTCGACACAACGAACTTCGCTTATCTCGACGTTTTCTCGCTAAGTATCGCCGAGATCAGGAGTTGACCGTCGCTGGCATTCTATCGTCAGCCTTACACATCAACGCACGGCACTACAACGGATCCTTGTCCGCTCCACAAGTTCTCACTTCGCATGCGCAGCAGCCGACACAACTTGAAACCGTTGGATTAATCCCACCCAATCACCGTTTAACACCATGAAGGTAATATCCTCAAACCACGGTAATATCCTCGAATCTTAGCAAACTTTAATAACCTATCAAGCTGGTCATAATTATGTGCTGGTTAAGTACATCGTTAATTAAAACTAGCAGCCTCATCTAATTAAGTGTCAATTACATCTATCTTACATCATCACTATTAACTAGGAAGTGCATCTGGTGTGAGTAAAAGGAACATCGCTACACTGGGTCTCTACACTCCAGCTGTTGGTAGGCCTAAGTGTTATTTTACTGCTGTGGCGTCGGTGACCAGTTGTACCACGTGTGCCACGCTTGCAGTGTTGCCGCTGGATCCTGGTGTGTCTCTGTGTCTGCCAATATCAAGGAAGCCAGATACCAAAATAACCAAGTCAAGTAAACCTTTCGAACAGCCTTAACATTAACTCTGCACCGTTAGCATAAAACTGTAGACAAAGAGCTCAAAGACAACACATATTCATAAAGAGGTATCTGACAACCACGTTTGTCAGTAGAAATACCCGCCTTAGAGAATTTCCAGTATGATATCGCCTGCCGTGTGGACTGACAGAGTAGTGATGTTGCACCAGATCCGCCACTTCTACCAAACTAATCAACAAATTTTGATGAGGGCAAAGCATGAGAGTCTAACACTTGTTCGCAGAGTTCAAGAATAATGTCTTTAAACTTTCGCCCAGCAGTAAACTTCAGAGATCAAAGATGCAGAGATAATCACTTATCACGTCACCTGGGCCATGCAGCTGGAACGTTTGTGTCTTTATGTGGCATTCTAAATATCTCTCAAAGTAAAAGGTTGTGAGCTCATCTATATAATAGGCGACACAGTGTGTCATCTCCTGGATAGATGGGAATACTCAATACAGGTATTGGAAAGTATCCGTAGTCGGAGTCCAGATTGAACACCCACACTCCTTGAAATGTACCACGGTAGGCAGGCCATCGTGTATGAAGATACTACGGAAATGAGGCAGCACCCTGGCAGCGTTCACGATTCGAAAGTTGCTGAGCGCTTCTGGTTTTCACGTGTGCGGTAGAGGCCGGAACCACTGCACTTTGAGCAGCAACCAACGCGGGTCTTTACGCCCGATAAACAACTCAGAGCTGTGCAGCTGAGCCTTGATTTCACTCTTGTGATGCTGCGCCTCAGCCAACGTTGGCCTATTTGCCATGCACCGCCTTTGCGACTCCATTAGTTCCATTTGCAAAACACCAGCCGTGGATAGCCCCACCCAAGGCATCGCGAAGAGAGCCAGTAGCGGTAGAATGTTGCCCAATTCCGTCATTCTTTTCAGGTTGGATTTGGTGAACTTCAGCTGCACGCTGTCACCTAGCCCCTCTTCTTTGACATGTGGGCAATCTGGCGCTTTGTCAGCCCGAGTGCATCCTCTACTTAAAGCTAACAAAAGGCGCGCTGGCTCTTTGTCCCGGTGAAATTGCGGGTGCCTTTTGCTAGTTTTGCCCTTTTCTCTGCGCTCAAAAAAGGCCGAATGCGAGAAATTCGGTTTTCGTCTTGCTCGCTTCCGTGTCGAAACGGCTTCGGAAGCCATGCTAGAATTGAGCTTTTTCTAAGCGCGAAACTAGTAGACGATGTTCACCTTGCTCCCATCTGATTCGGAGTAGAGGTATTGGTCGCTGTCGCATTGGCCTGAGTTGGAACGTTGAATTGTGCCTTAATCTGAATGTCGTGTACGGTGGTTTCAGACGTTGAGATTACCATGCACAGCTCCAGGACGAAGATGGGAAAGAAGTCTACGAAGTTACCTTGGCATTGCGATTCGCGAACGTCGATCAGACAGTACTTCTTCTTGAAGTCGCGCAGGTTCCGCTATGCGAGAGAACTCTAGCCTGGTTAGTCGTCAACCTCATGTCAAGCCGGGGTAGAGGTTGGTGTTAACTAAAGCGTAGATTTCGAGGACGTGTATGTGGTAGAACAACGCAAATTCCGTTGCTTTCCCAATCTAAAAGGCGACCAGAAGACTTAACTTTGTTTTTTGCAGTCGGATTAAGGACAAATGACGTAATCGTAGAAGGGAAAAACCGCCACATCAAGGGATATGATATGAGCAGGAAACACCGGCCAACACAGATCGTATACACAGGTAAAGAACTGTACGCCTTGAAGTACGATCGGCTAGGAGTCGCGAAATACTGGAGAGGATTGCGGCTATGAACCTATTACGATACAGATGGTCACGTGCAGGACAGCATTGCAAAGCACGAAAAGCCGGCACCGTCAGAGTCACCAGGGAGAGGAGGAAGCGACAAACCGACAAGACGCGGATGAGGATGAGTCGTCAGGTGATATATCCGGAAAGGGAACCATTTTACGAACAGGGCAGGAAAAAGAGTTCAGAATAGCAACAAGGAGAGAATAAACATCCTTTCTTTTGTATTTGCTAAACCCGACAACTCTTGCGAAACCACTTGCCCTACAACATCTAAATGCAGACATCAGAGCCTACAGCCCGGACGTGGTTATAGTAGCTGAAAGCTGGCTTAAGAAACAGCACACGGACACAGCCATGGGCATGAAGGGATACGATCTGTTTCGGAGAGACCGCGAGAAGCGTAGAGGAGGCGGTGTGGCGGTCTATTGCGGGCCCTGCTGGGGGCCCACGATATTCCAGCCCAAGCATGAATACGAGAGAGACATGGATGCAGGGGCTTCTATCCCTATTCAGGGCGGGCGCAAGTTGAGCCCAGTGAAAAACAGGGGGGGAAGTATTTATTTTTAATATTTTATTACATTCCCTACAAGTTACAGAGTCTTTGCTCACAGTTCTGTGCAGGGCCTACTACGTGGGGGTGGGGGAAGGAAGCAGACTGCTTCCACTTTGTGCCAGAGGGAAAGTCCCCTCCCCCTCCCAGTGAAATGGATGTTTCTGTTCTACTGACAGTACTGACTCAAGCCTGCAAAATGCTTTGTCCTGCAACATGATGATGCCAACATCCAAGGATTGAACATTTTAGATTAAACATTGCTAATGGCCATTATTGGCTATGTTGTGAAGGCCTTCGAACGGCATTTTTCAACATAGTATTTTCATTTATTACTAGTATGGGTCATGCAATATTTGCTTAGGTTACAGTGTCTAAGCAGTGTTATGGAGTGTCATTATTATTTGTATCAATATTACGAGCCATGCAATATATGCTTAGGTTCAGGGGCGTAACTTTGGTCTAAAAAGTGGGGGTACCAATTTAGATCTTCTCCACTTCCACTTTTCGCATGGAGACCATTTCGAACATATTACCCTGCCAGTATTCTCATTAATTTTTATGTCAGTAAAAACAAGCCATCTTTTAATTGCAGTAATAATAAAATATTGATTGACATTATTTAAATAGTAGGATATGGTCCCCCAGTCGAAAAAGTGGGGTACGGGTACCCCTTGTACCTCCCACAAATTACGCCTATGCTTAGTTTACAGTGTCTAAGCCAGCGGTTCTCAACCTTTTTAGTGCTGCGACCCCTCGATAATATTTCCAAAGTTTTGGCGACGCCCGACATTGAAATTGATTGGGTTACTCCCCTTCGCTTATCACCTTTATATAGGCTAATCCATACGCATCATGCATATATAGCACTATAAATTATTAATCAACAAAACAATTTGAAAGTTTATGTGTATTAGGAATATTAAGTTTACATTAAGAGACTATGCTGCCATGTTTTTACAAATTTCTGAAGGTTCCAACCGACCCTTGGCAAATCGCAAGGCGACCCCCGTGAGGGTCGCGACCCACAGGTTGAGAACCGCTGGTCTAAGCAGTGTTATAGCGTATCATTATTACTTGTTTTTCTTTAGCTATTGACCATTATGTTTTGCTATTTTCTGTTGTCAAGATGTAGGGTGCAAAATTTTTTAAAACTTGAAAAAAGCGTTCATAATCCTGTTGATTAAGAAAAACTAGTTGGTCAATGCTACAATTATTGTCGTGTAGTGCAGAGAAAATGGGATTATCAGGTCTTGAAATATTCCTGCAAAATAATTGTCGGCTAGGTAACACTGCAATAGGCAGGGATGGAGCCTGTTGCCACTGCATTACACAAGAAATAGGCATTCACAATGCAGTCTTTAAAATCCCCATATATTTCCTAAGCACTGTCCCATATTGCTCAGTATTTTAACATGTGTCTCATATTTTGGAAATTTTGTCCCATATATATTACAGCCTGTCCCATAACATTTTTACAGTGCCCTGGGAACCCTACAGAAATTAATTCAACAGTTCAGTTGAACTAAAATGTATAGTTTTCCAAAACCAGTTTTCTTTCTCCAAAATGCGCTAAAACTCACCTACGGCAATGTAGAAATCCAAAAAAAATTCGGGGAGGACCCCGAACCCCTCCGCTTCAAAGGGAGGGGAGGGGAAGGCAGGGAATGGTACAGGAGTGGTAAAGGGGAAGTGGATGGGGTGGGGAGGGGTAGGGGAGGAAGGGAAGGCGAGGTATGGAAGGGCTTTAAGAGGGAATTACTTCCAGCTTACAGCGGAGTTCTGTGAAAAAGGGGGGAAGGAGAGGGATTGAGCCCGGTTGTTTAGGGGGGATAGAAGCCACTGCTGGTAAGTGTTGGGTTTATTCCTAGTAGGGTAGGGATGAATATCGAAGTACTTGTGAAAAAGTTAAAAAATGCATTGGGTAGTGAATTGAAGGTATAGCGGTGCATGAAATCGCAGATTTGATAAGATGTTATACTGGCAATGGTCAATAAGCCCATGGACTGGAATAATTGGAAGGTATGGGAATTTCTTGGGGATCTAGTAATGACTCGAATAATGCGCTTTTGGAGGACTACAAGCCGTTGTAAGTTTGACTTGTAGTTTGCTGCCCAGACTAAATTGCCATAAGAGAGGTAAGGGTATACAAGTGAATAGTAAAGATTTAACAGAATTTTTGAGGGAATGAGTGAGGAAATGCGTGTGATGATCCCAACGGATTTAGAAATTTTATTTGCAATTTGAGCAATATGGACAGACCAGTTGATGTGTTGGTCAATGTGAATACCCAGAAATTTAACAGAGGAAACTTGGGGTATTGGTAAGTGGTCAATTAAAATTGGTTCACTGAACTGGGGAATTAATTTATGGCTTGAAGAGAATAGTATATAGTTGGACTTATTTATGTTAAGGGATAATTTATTAGCTTTAAACCATTCAGAAATAAGGTTTAATTCAATGTTGATGGTCGTTGCAATTTGACGGGGAGAGGACCCAGAGAGGAATACATTTGTATCGCCAGCAAACAGTACGACGTGGAGGAGCGATGAGGCTTTAGAAAGGTCATTAATGTAAATAAGGAACAGAAGAGGACCAAGGATGGACCCCTGGGGGACGCCATAGGATATAGGTTTAGTGCTGGATATCTCTTGATTACATTTAACTTGTTGATGTCGGGAGGACAAATAGCTTCTGAACCAGGAGAGAGGTGTTCCCCGGATTCCAAAGTTCTCTAATTTTTTAAGTAAGATTTCATGGTCTACTGTATCGAAAGCTTTACTTAGATCGAGAAATACTCCAATGGAAATTTTGTTAGTATCAATGGCTTTTGTAATTTTGTTATGTATATCAATAACAGACATAATAGTAGAATGACCACTTCTGAAGCCCTGCTGTAGAGGATATAGGAGATTCATTTTTTTCTACAAAGTTATATAATCTCGAATAAAGAATTTTTTCTAGTAGTTTCGAGAAGTAGGGCAGTATTGCGATTGGTCTGTAGTTAGTTATGTCGCTTCTATTTCCTTGTTTAAAGATGGGAGATATAATAGATGATTTCATACTTAAAGGAACAGTACCAGTTCTCAGAGAGCAATTGAATATGATAGCAAGCGGCTCGGCTATGAGGTGAACAGAGGGTCCAACAATCGTTGGGTCTAAGCAATCAGTTCCCGTACTATGTGACAGTTTGATACTCTGACTCAGGTGAATAATTTCCTCGGGAGAGGTGGGGTAGAGCGCAAAGGAATTAGGAATTGGAGGGTCCAAGTAGTCCGGAAATTGTCTAGAAGAGGGAGATATCTTACTCGAGAGATTTTTGGCAATAGAGGAGAAGTAGGAGTTGAATTTATCAGCTATTATAGAGTAATCCGTTATAGATTGATTATCAACAATTTCTTCAATGTGGATATCTTGAGTTCCATTACTGATGAGGGATTTAATAATTTGCCAGGTTTTTTCAGATCATGACTGTATCTAGCAAATTGGGTAGCATAGTAGTCCCGTTTGGCTTTGGTCATAACCTTCTTACAAGAGTTTCTGTATGAGATAAATTTGGCTTTATTGATTTCATTAGGAGTTTTCATATATTTCTTATAAAGTTTGTTTTTCTTTTTGCAGGAGATTAATAAGCCATCAGTCATCCAGGGATTGCTAGAGGAATTATACTTGCTAGTGGTGACATTACGCATGGGAAATGCTGAATTATATACTTGCTTATATTTGGTGAGGAAGGATTCATAGGCTGCATTAGAGTCAGGCGCATTGCATTGTTGAAGTGCAATGGTAAAATCCGATTGACTGAGATTTTGATGAAATTGCTTAATCGTATTACTGTTGATAATTCGTTTCATGATAGGGCATTCCAACGGATTAGGGGAGAATTTAGGTCAAACCATGCCAAAACAGGGAGATGATCAGAGATATCAAGCACTAGTATAGAGGAATGGATGTTAATGTTGAACCAAGGAGGCACACTTCAGTTTTAGATCTAGCTGCTGCTGCCGCCATATATAATATTTAATCACTTTGCCAAAATGAACAAAAATGTATTATGTGATGTGTTTGAGCAGTTTCTGGTTTATATAGTCTATGCATCTGATGATATCAGCAGTCTCTCAGCAACGTGCCTGAACTGTCCAATGTTCATACAAGCCAATAGGTACTGATGTAAGCAGTATGAGTCATTGAGTCAGCCTCTGTCAGAAACAGGGAAAGAAATTTGAGTCGAATCGGCTTTAGCTAAAAAAAAACTTCTAAGCTTCCTTTTGAAGGAATAGAGGAGTGTGAGAGCGCCACGGGGCGTGTGAACTCTGGTCAGTTGCGGCTCTGTCAATTATTGATGTTTTTCTTAGTTTTCGTCGTCTTTTTTCACTAAGATTTTGGACTAATAATTTTGTTACCGACTTCAGATTCTGAACTTCTTGTTTTAACGGATTATTAGCCAGTTCTTCTTTGATTATTTTTGGCGTTTAGTTGTGTGTTATCACGACATGTCTACGCCCACTTCTCACGTGTATACAGCTGACCTAATTCGGTCGCTTAACACGTGCGTTAGGCCGCCTCGTAGGCCGGTTCGCAAGACATTGTTTCAACTCGGTCTGTGGCGTCCGGCCTATCTGCGGTCTATATCAGCTGCGCCTTTATCCTTTCCTCGCCGGCCTCCGGCTCCTTCTACGTCGACCTTCCGTCTCGCTACCCTCAACGTTCGCTCGCTGAGGAATAAATACGTACTGGTTGCCGACCTGATCGTGGACAACGGCCTGGACGTCCTGGTCGTTGTGGAGTCCTGGCATCTCTCCTCTACAGACGTTGGCGTCCGTCGCGCTGCCCCTCCTGGCTTCCTGTCTCTTGACCGTCCGAGGACGGATGATTCTGGTGAGCCTGCGCGGGTGGTGGCTTGATCATCTACCACCGTGACAGCATGATGGCAAAGAGGATTGAGCTGGCCTCGACACCATCAACCTTTGAGGCTCTGGCAGTCACACTGTCGTACAAGCGTGGACCCACCACGCTTCTGGCAATATACCGTCCTGGCTCCTCTTCTCCTTCTTCTGCGTTCTTCAATGAGCTCTCAGCCCTATTGGAACAATTCGCGCTCCACAATACGCAGTTGGTCCTCACTGGGGACCTCAATCTACATCTCGAAAAGCCAACGCTATCCGAGTCTCTGGAATTCACTGCGGCGCTCGAACAATTCGGCCTAAAGCAACACGTCGCGGAGCCTACCCACCTTCTGGGTGGCTGGCTCGATATCATCGTCACCAGGGATGCTGATGTTACTGTCTTCCCACCTACTCTCTCTGACCATGGTCTTGTGGCTGCCACTATTCCTTTCATCTACGAACCTCTTCTCGTCGCTGTTAGGCGGTTCCGGCATTGGAAAAATCTTGACCGCTCTGCCTTCCGTTCAGCGCTCCGAGCTCATCCTCTCTTCGCGGATGTCAGGGCAGCCTCTCTGCTGTCTACTTCGGAGCTGTTCAGCTCTTATGAGTCTGCGATGTTCCGGACTCATCGATGCCTTCCTCCCAGTGCGTACTATTCGAACGCGACATTGTCCGCTGTCTCCATGGTTCAACGCGGAATGTCGCGCGCTTCATCGTCAGGCGCGGCGCCTTGAGAGGATCTTCAGAAGAACGCGCTTGCCGGCTGACCAGGCTTCCTGGGTCCACTTTGTCCGGAAAATGCACGCCACCTACCGGGACATTGAGCGGGAATACTGGGAGCCCATCATCACTCGCCAGTCGAAGGACCCGAAGAAGCTGTGGACCACCTTCAACGGCCTCCTTGGTCGCCAGAGGGGTGGTCGTCAGTCGCATTCTTTTTCCCCCTTCTCTGCGGATGTGTTCCTAAAACGATTCTCGGCCAAAATATCATCAATCCGCGACGCTACCGCTGGTTCCTCTCCTCCCGTCTACTCCACTATGGAATGTCGTCTTCCTACTCTTAATAAGATCACGAGCATGGAGTTACGTGAACTCATTCTTGCCTCCGCGCCGAAGACGTGCGAATTGGACCCTGCGCCAACGTTCCTTGTTCAGGACCTTATTGACGACCTTCTTCCGTTCCTCACGGTGCTGTGCAACCGCTCGATCCGTGATGCCTGCCTACCTGCCTCTCAGAAGCAATCATTTCTCATACCTGCTCTGAAGCGAGATGGCTTGGACCCGAGCGATCCAACCAACAACCGGCCTATCGCCAAGTTACTCTTCTTTCTAAACTTCTAGAACGCATTGTAGCCAACCAGTTAATCGCATATTTAGATTTAAATGAATTGATTCCTGCTCAGCAGTCGGGCTTCCGTAGAAATCACTCTACGGAGACCCTTCTGCTTCGCCTTCTATCTGACTTCTATGGCGCCATGGATCGTGGTCAGATAACTCTCTTAGCCCTATTTGATGTGAGTTCTGCTTTTGACTCTGTGGACCATCCCATTCTTCTTCAGCGCCTCTCCACCTCCTTTGGGTTGGTCATGGTCAGTCAGCCTTTGCAATGGCTTCGTTCCTTTTTATCTGAACGCACTAATTGCGTTGTCCTTGGCTCCTCTAGGTCCTTTTGGGTACCTGCTCCATTTGGCGTGCCTCAAGGCTCTGTCCTAGGCCCCCTGCTATATCTTCTGTACACGGCTGACATCAGTTCTATTTTGTCTTTTCAGGGGCTCCTACACCAACTCTATGCGGATGATGTGCAGGCCTACATCCATTCCCATGCCTCTGACGCGGTGGCCTCTGTTCGGCTGATGTGCAAAGCCATTGATGCCCTTTCCTTATGGATGGCCTCCAATCGGCTTCTCCTAAATCCTACGAAGACCCAATTTATATGGCTGGGCAGCCGTAGGCAGCTAGCGGGCGTTGATTTGCACCTGCTAACCCAGATCTTCCCTAATATTACTTTTTCACTTACTGTCCGAGACCTCGGTATCACCCTTGACCAAGAACTCACTCTTTCGCAGCACGTGAACCTGCTTACCCGAAGCTGTTACTATCAGCTTCGTCAGCTTCGAGTGGTCTCTCGTTCTCTTTCACACGACGCTGCTGTGGTTCTCGTCCATGCTTTTGTTACCAGTCGAATTGACCATTGTTGCTCGATTCTAGCTGGTCTCCCACACGGAGTCCTAGGGCGTCTGGATCGGGTTCTACGCTCAGCCACTCGACTTGTTTGGCGTATCCCCAAGTACGCTCCTGTCTCTGCCTACATGCGCGATGTGTTGCACTGGCTCCCTATCGCGCAGCGTATTTCCTATCGGATCGCTTCCTTAGTCTCTCGTTGTCTTCTAGGCTGCGCTTCATCTTACCTTCGTGACCTCTGCCGCCCGGTGTCCGACGTCATAGCGCGTCGGGCACTACGCTCCTCGGCCAGAGGGGAGCTTTTGGTCCCACGTGCTCGTTCTTCTATTGGGCAGAGCCGGGCTTTCTCAGATGTGGGTCCCTCCACTTGGAATGGGCTCCAGCTTGAACTGCGATTACTACCTCTGAATAATTTGCCTGCGTTTCATAAATCGCTCAAATCTTTAATTTTTAGCCGTGGCTGAGCTGGGAACGCACCTGAGTAGGTATCTTGAAGGAGCGCTATATAAATTTTCAGAATGAATGAATGAATGAAATTTGCAGCAAGACTTGATGATGTCAGCAAAATAATGATCACGAGTCATGACAGAAATTAATTTTGTGGGCATGTCATGTAACTAATGTGTGATTATTTTACTGGTTTGTTTATTTAGATGACCAACTACAGTTTTGCAAACTGTTGTACTCAAATGGATACATTGTGGTTCAAGCTTGTAATTGCCATCATAGGCGCCCAGTTGACCCCAAAAGTGTGAGTGCCCAACGAGAGGCAAAGGAAAGCGAAATTTTTTTGACCTTCTTCTGTTACAGTGCTACAAAATATATATAGGCCCAGGGGCGTAGCCATACAAGGTGCGTAAGGTGCGTACGCACCGCTGTCACATTCTGCTTTAGGACCCTATTCTTTCATTTTCCTTCTACGGCAAAAATTTCTAATTTGGCCAATTGTTCCATCTGATGACATATTTAGCGTATACAATGTTTCAAAGTGCCACAACAAGGGTCACAAGGCCCATGTAGGTCTCAGCCTCTCCGCAGTCTGAACTATAGCCTGTATATGACAGATGCTTCATAATACACAGGGCCACAGACGTATTCAAGAGTGGTGCGTGGATGTTTCGGTCATGACGTTTGCTATATTTGTCTAGATCGCCCTGATGTGTCGGGGTATTTGACCCTGGTCTACCCACAGTAGAAACAAACACCCTGTTGTACATTTAGATATGTTCATTTGCGTGCACACTAATATATAGCCAGATTCTTCCTTCAGACGTACAACCAAAATGCATACACTTTAACTCGGCTCCAGTGCTAAGAAATGCCTGAAATAATATCTTCCTTCGGTGCAATTCGTCTGTTTCTCGGTCTCTCTCTCTTGGTCTCTCTCTCTTTCTCTTCCTCTCTCTCTTCCTCTCTCCCCCCTCTCTCTTTCTCTCTCTTTCCCTCTCTGTCGCAGTCCGTCTCTCTCAATGTGTCTTTACAAAGTCTTGTGGCTTGTACACACACGACTGCAGTCTTCATTCTTGATGTTACTCGGCCTGCTATGAGAGTAGTCTTCATCTTCGGAATAAAGTCGCTGTATTCATTCGTTTACTTTTAAACAAAAATGACTTTTAAATACATTTTAAAGTTTAATTGCTTCAACTTAAGGATGAAGCGTTATAGAGAAACTTTTCTGTTGAAGTTCTTCACAGAAAAGCAAGTCAGTAACGACTGTGACGGTGGAAATGGAACTGGATAGGTTTGCTGAGTCAGAAAATGAATGGGCGAGCACTGCAGTTAAACAGACGTTGGTCAGCAGAATCATTTTGGACTAGCTGTTGGTGCAAAGTTAACTGACGCAGACAAAATAAATTTCGATTTCTGACTGAATTCTATACTACACCAGAATGTGTCTCTGGTAATCGCCATCTAAGCTCACCTATGTATAGGTTCTCTGAAGACTACTGCTTCGCAGTACGCACCCCATATAGTAAAATCTTAGCTACGCCACTGTATAGGCCTACCGTGGTTCTCTGCAGCATCAATTCTCAATTCTTGTTAAATGATCATAATGGCAAATTAATTTCAAATTAGAAATACCGTGGCTTCTTCCGTCCAGTGTCAATTCTTACATTTTCTTACCTTTCGGGGGATATTCTATATTTCTACTTTGTTGGATTTGGTTAGGACACACTTATTGAAATTATCCTTTTGACAGTAGAGTCTGCACTGGAATCTACACAGAGATGGCGATCTTTTTTGACAGGTATGGGGTGAGCGCGGAAAAAATTTGGATCTCTGATTTGGATCGGATCTGCATCCAAAACATCAGGAAAACATCACAGTCAAATACGCTGACGATACGTACCTGTTGGTTGGTTCATCGATGAGATCAACTATTAGTGAGGAGCTTAGACCATCGTAAGACACAAGAGATGGTGGTTACTCGGCGCCGAAATGTAGAACTGCCACCGTTAATAGAAGGAGTTGAGCGGGTAACATCAATGAAGATTTTGGGTGTGATCATGCGTGACGATCTCCGAGCAGTCGACCACGTAGACGCGGTTCTGGTCTCGTGCAGTGGATCCATGCACGCTCTCCGGATCTTAAAATCGCATGGCCTTCAACAAGACGCCCTCCACTTGGTCACCGTTGGAACAACAGTCTCACGAATGATGTATGCAGCACCTGCTTGGTGGGGTAGAACTTCTGCAGAAGACCGAAAGAGACTTGGGAGATTTCTGTCGAAAATCGAACGAGCTGGCTACCTGAGAGACAATACGCCGAATGTTGAACAGTTGATGAGAACCGCTGATATGCGTCTGCTCTCGGCGGTGTCACTGAATCCATACCACGTACTGCATGATTTGTTCCCTCCCAAAATCACACGACAGTATAGCCTCCGACCGCGCCCACATGACTTTGCCCTGCCTCCAAAGGACGATACTAATTTTATTTCTAGGGTTCTCTATGATGCCTTAAAGTAGAATCCAGTTTCTCTATAACTCATTTTTATTTACAGACATGATTGCAAGCGACTCTTGATTCTATTATTCTGTACTTGTGTTTTGTACCATGTTGCGATGTGACAACGTGTGGAGTTAATAAACGAATAATAATAATAATAATAATAATAATAATAATAATAATAATAATAATAATAATAATAATAATAATAATAATAATAATAATAATAATAATAATAATAATAATAATAATAATCACTGTTTGTGTGCAGGAAGAATGCGATACAGACCAAAATTAGACGGTATCGCCACCTAGCGTAGCGCTACGAGTTTAACTATTATATTAATCGACAATAGAGCTTAAACATATTGAGTTATGCTTCTGAAATTGATGCTTGCTCATCGATTTTCATGAAAATTATCTCTTAAAAAGCACTTTTGCGGGCTGATTTCTGGTGGTGCCCAAGCATAGGCAGGCCTCGCATGGCCTATTTCTGGTGGTGCTGGGCACTCACGGGCCTCGCAGAGTCGGCGCCCATGATTGCCATATGCTGATCCTTACTAGTTGGAACCTGTAAAACTTCAGTGACATTGAGCTACCAGCAAATATTCACCAATGGAGTAGATATTTGGCCTGAATTTTTTCTTTATATATGTGAACAAAAGTGGAGGGTAGGAGGTTCACATTTACGAAATGTGATAAGCTCCACCATAATATATATATATATATATATATATGGCGCGCGAAAGAATTAGCTGATGTGAACGTTTCGATTTGCGTTGAGCTAGATTACAGAGGACAGTTGATGGGTAGGTGATTTTCTTGTATGTTGAATTGAAAGAAGAGATATTTGAAAAGTTTTCGGACTGCGGTAATGTGAATTCACAGCCACGCACTGCCATAGTTAGGTTACCTATATATGTAGAGATAGAATGTACAGTTAAAGTACATGACGAGAAGAAGCGAAGTTGACATTTGAAATTGAAATTGACAGATGAAAGAGTCACTTTAATAGAAACAACCAACCACGCCTCCACGTAGATCGCTTGGATAATGTTGCTCCTTTCTTCGTCTCCGATTGACGCAGACGACTTCAAGAAAAGACGTTACTTTGAAAAACTTGAAAAGTAACGGTTTATCTTGAAGTCGTCTGCGTGAATCGGAGACGAGGCTTTGGTGACTGTTGTCTCTTTGAAGGAAAATCAGTAATGCAGAAGACGTTGAAACAGATAGTTGCATTCGTGAATTATCCAGTCTTGTTGTCAAGACCTTAAATCTCGAGACCAAGACCAAGACTTTGAACCTCGAGACCAAGACCAAGGCCAAGACTTTGAACCTCGAGACCAAGACCAAGACTTTGAACCTCGAGACCAAGACCAAGACCAAGTCTTTGAACCTCAAGACCAAGACCAAGACTTTGAACCTCAAGACCAGGATCAAGACCAAGACCCAAAAAATCACATTTAACCCAAGACTTCTTTTCCTTACAAAAAAAACTGTCAAGCCAGACTAATCGCTATTTTAATGCAAACGTGAGTCTTTTATTTTATTCAGGCAAATTAATTTTAAATGCAGACTGCAGAGAATTCCGAATTCATATTTACAAAAGTTCATCATGCAAAATATTATTCCAAATGCCTTTTGTATTTTATAAAACCAATTTGCTCAGAATTTTCTGACCAAGACGTGCCTTGTGGGCCTCATAAAAATTCCGCTATGTGAAAAAATACGTCCTACAGGTGCTGAAGTCGCTGGCACACAAGTAGCTTTTCAAGCACTGGGTGTAAATACAAATGCAAATACAAAATCTTTTATTGCATCCGAGTAACAATTCATAGTACATTAAATTTTTTTTATAGTCAACGGAAAGCAAAAGGAAGAGCCCAAAGAGACCGAGGTCCCGTTAGTAGGGCTACCTGAACATAAGCAGTAAACACAAGATTAATGGCTGGATACTAGGTGGATAATAAGAATGCATTTATTTCCCTGGTAATTTGATCTACATCTATATACTGCATGTCATTGTAGTCGTACAATGAGGCACGACTTAAAATGGTGAAGTAATCATCTTAACTAAACTTATCTAATCTTAACTAGGCCCCTTGGTTACTACGGGGGCCAATAAACGGTCACAATCAAGACCGAGGGAGGTCCTCCGTGCCACAACCACCTCTCTCTCTCTCTCTCATCGGGAGGGGAGAGGAGAGACGAGAAGATCAGCAGGTCTATAGGGCAATATAGGCACCACAGAATTTATCTGGACACTACTGGGTGTGTAGATCAAATTGAGTCGAATCGGCTTTAACTAAAAAAACTTCTAAGCTTCCTTTTGAAGGAGTAGAGGTTGGCTGATTGACGAATCTCAACAGGAATTAAATTCCATAGTCTGAGGCCCGATGACTTAATGGAGAAATCCCTTAAGTTGGTTCTTGCCCTGTCTGGTCGGTAGGTATTAACGTTTCTCGTGATGTAAGTGTGTGCCTGAGGTCTTAAGGTGAAGTATTCCATGAACGAGGAGGGAAGTAATTTATGCTCATATCGGTAAAAGAATTCATCCACCTGCGTAGTTCTTATTTACTCTAATTTCAATAAGTTCAGTTCTTCATAGATAGGGCTAGTTTGTGCATTTCTGCGAGCCCCAGCTACTACCCTAACAATTTTCTTTTGTAAAATCACTAGTTTATGTAACCTAGATTGATAGTTCGAGGCCCAGATTAAGTTGCAATACGAGAGATAAGGATAAACAAGGGTATAATATAATTGAAGCTTAATGCTATTGGGCAATAGATGTGATATTCTATTTAGGATGCCAATATTTTTTTTACTATTTTCAGAGCTATGTAGTTGATGTGGTTCTTCCAAGTAAGATGTAAAATGTTTGTACAGCAAATGTGCAAATCGTGAGCCTTTTGAAATCCTCCCATGGTTTATCAGACCGTCTGGCTTCAGAAAAAGTCTCGGTAGGACTTCCAAACACAGCATACTTAGCTGCTGCTGCCGATAGGTTTCCTGACCAACAAGACTTGCATCCATCCGTAGGTATTTGTTGTAGAAATTTTAAATTCTTTTGTTAAATGACTGTTCATATTGACAGCCGGTCTTGGTCTTGGTCTTGCGAGACCAAGACCAAGACTTTGAACCTCAAGACCAAGACCAAGACTTTTGGTCTCAAGACCAAGACTTTTAAAACCGAACTCGTGTGCACTCCAGACCAAGACTTTGGTCTCGAGGACAACAAGTCTTGAATTATCTCGTCGCTAACTCTTGAGACGATCGAAACGGAGCGTGTGTTCTGACTTTCCAATCGGACGATGAAGTTGTGAGGTCAATCTACTTTAAAAATCTCTTAGAACGATTTGCGGTAACGTTCTACTTGAGTTAATCTGTGGGGGGGAGGGTAGGCAGTTGCATCCGTCTGGACTGGTAATTATAATCACCTTGCCAGTGGGTGGCCAATCTTCAGAGGAATATAGGCCTCGAGTCTGAGCGTGGGGAGTTGGCAGATGCGCGTGCAGACTGGCGCCATGTAAAGGTATGCCATGTAGGAAGACTTTCGATAGGGCTATATAAATGGTAACTCTTGAGGCGTAGAGAGCAGAGAGAGATCGGGATCCAGCGCGTTGGTCACACGGCTTAGGCCGGACCTCTGCCCGGCTTGTCAACCCGGACACGGGGTCCTAGCGTGTATCAGTATCGTCTAAATAAAGAGCGAAAACGACAACGTATTCTCTCTCTCTCTCTCTCTCTCTCTCTCTCTCTCTCTCTCTCTCTCTCTCTCCCCTCTCTCTTTCTCTCTTTCTCTCTTTCTCTCTCTCTGTCGATCTACATCCCGCGGTGGTCATTCAACATCCGCTACATCTGGTGGAGAAGCCACGGTTTCGAATCCTTTTCGTACCTATGTTCCCGATCGCTGGTGCATATTGAACGAACCTATCAACGGCCAGTGGCTGAACTGTCGGCTGACGCAATCTTGCCATCGTCTGCCAGTTACGCGGTTAACAACGACGCCGACAACAGCGCACAACCAAGCCAAACATCCACATCATCACCGGGGACAAGAATGCCGTGGGGACAACGGATGCCACGACTTCCTCCTACCTACCGGTTCCTCTCGACACCGATTCCGCGAGCCCACGGCATTGCGCCTCAATTCAACTCCGACAGGTGCGTCTCACTGTTCGCTCACGAAACTTCGTTTACGACTTTACGTTTCTCCGCTGTCGTCAACGCTCACATCATGATAACAACTGTAACACTCTACTTAGCGATTACTTATCTGGTTAGATGCGTAGTGGGTCGGCTCCATCGCCATTAACTTCCATCGTTTCCTCGTCGTCTCAGCGCTTCATCCTGTAATCATTGTAACGCCCTTTACTCTGGCCTTCCAGCTGCCCGTCTTGGGTGCATACTGCATAGACCGGGTTTTGCGTGCAGCCGCACGTCTTATTGGTCGCACCCGCAGATTTGGCCAGGTTTCTCTTTATATGCGGGATGTTCTGCTCTGGCTCCCTTTCCCGCTGCGGATCGCCTACAGGATATCTGCACTGGTTAGGCGTTGTGTGGAGGGACTTGCCTCCTCCCCATACCTAACGGAGTTGTGTCGCCCTATCTCGGGGATCTTGCGGCGATCTGCTGTTCGCTCGGCTGACCAGGCCGAGCTCTTGGCCCTCCTCCCGTGGACAGCCATTATGCAGCGCCGTTCTCTTTCGGTCGCTGGCCCCGCAACCTGGAATGGCCTTCTTGTTGCATGATTCACTGCACCTTGTTTCTTACAAACTTGAAAACTACTGTCTTTAGCCGTGGTTGGACTAGGAGCGCTTCTGAATCGATCACCTGGAAGGGTGCTATATAAAAGCTCCTTAATAATAATAATAATCATAATAAATAAAATAATAATAGGACTCTGTTAAGACTCCTTACATTTTTAGTAATCTTGAAGTACCTGAGGGTTTTTTTTTACCTCGGGGAAAAAATAATAATAATAGGAACGCTTCCCTGAGGAATGGCCAACGAAATGGAAAGAAATTTCAACACACAACCCTAGAGACAATGAAAACGGAACCAGATCAAAAATTAGCGACGAACAGGCGGTGGCGCCAGCAGTGGCGACTAAGCTGGAAGATGGAAATATAAGGGCAGCTGTGAGAATTTTGTGCTCAAGCGACAAACCGACGATGGCAGACCACGAAACCCTAGAAGAACTGCGCCGGAAACATCTTGAGCCTCCCAGCGACAGACCGTTCAGATGGCCGGAACCCCGATCTACGCCTCTACAGGTCGCGGAAGAGCAGGTGAGGGGTCACATGCGATCTTTCCCCACTGGATCCTCAGGAGGGCCGGATGTCCTCCGACCCCAGCACCTCGTAGACCTGGTCATATGCGCGGAAATCGCAGGAGAACTTACATCGGCCATCACGGAGTGTGCCCAGAACGAATTAGACCGATCTTATTCGGCGGAACACTCATAATAATAAAAATAAAAACACGGACAATTTCTATAGCTCCGTAATGCGACCATGCCGCTACAAGGGCGCTGTACAGACACAACCCACAGCCTAACATAACATCCGGTCCTATTCATCAGAAGGATAAGCCTTGGAGAAGAGGTGACGCTTGAGCCGGGACTTGAATGCCTCGACTGATGGCGCAGAACGGACCTTAGGTGGAAGGCCGTTCCAGCAACGCGGTCCAGCACCGGAGAAGGCCCGGTCCCCAAGCTTTGTCTTCGTCCGAGCAACAAATAGGTCTCCTCGCACAGTCCCTGTCAGACGAAGACCCGCAGCACACGATGACGTCATTCTACAAAAGTCGACGATGTAATCAGGTGCCATGCCGTGGAGCGCCTTGTAAACAATCAAGCATAGCTTGATGGCACAAACTCATGGCACTACGCAAGAAAACGGGAGGACTGAGATCGATCGTAATAGGTTACTACTGGCGCAGACTAACATCAAAATGCGCTAACGCCCACGCATTCCCAAAGGCGGCGGCATACCTTGCACCGAGGCAGGTCGGGGTGGGTGTACCGGGAGGAGCGGAAGCAGCTGTACACGCGGCTAGAAGATTGTTGGAAGATATGCCCGCGGATTCAATCCTGGTAAAACTGGACTTACAGAATGCATTTAACAGCCTTTACAGAGACCACATGCTTTCGGCACTGGATGGACTCGCACCGGAACTAACCCCATACAGCCGACTAGCGTATGAAGAATCGACGATTCTACAGTTCGGGAACTACACTCTATTATCACAAGTCGGTCCCCAACAGGGCGACCCCTCGCGCCGCTTCTGTTCTGTCTTCCGCTGCAGCCAATCCTACAGAAGCTGTCGTCGCCTTTGACGCTCGGCTACCTGGATGACGTGTTTCTGGGAGGAAAACGACCGTTGTAGCCGAGGACATAAAGATGCTGGAACAAGAGAGCGAAGAATGGGATTACAACTCAATTACGCAAAATGTGAACGCATCATACACGTTAACGAGCCTACCGAAGTTCCGATTCTGCAACAATTCCTAACCGTATCACCGAGAGCGGCTTGCTTGCTGGGAGCGCCGTTGTCGACTGAGAACGCGCTAACAACAAGCCTAGAGTCCAGATGCTCGGAGCTGGAGCTAGCAATCTCTAGACTTGAAAATATCGCCAAACACGATGCAATAGTACCTTTAAGAAGCTCAATGTGCTGTCAGAAGCTGATGCACACATTAAGAAGCTGCCCCTGTAGCGGACATGTGCTGCTTGAAAGATACGACGACCTACTGAGAGAAGGCCTAAGCTCAATTCTCAACCTCAATATGACTACCAACGAAGGGCTCCAAGCGTCTCTACCAGTTAAGACCGGAGGACTGGGCATACGTCACGTGACCTCGCTTGCGCTTCCTGCCTTTCTGGCATCCGCTGCGAGCACCCACGCCCTCCAGTCCTCTATGTTGGGATATGATCAGTCCTTCACTGACGCAAGAGTGGAATCAATGCTGCAACGATGGAATGAGGAGAGCCAAATCATACATACAGATAACCATGCAGCACATAAACAATCATACTGGGACAGGCCTCTCGTAAAGAATGCGATGGAAAGGTTGGATGCAGCTTCTGGCGACACGCAGCATCAAGCGAGAAGAAGAGCGATGGCGGCGCCTTATGCCGGCGATTGGCTGTTCGCGTTGCAATTGTCATCATGTCGATTGAGAATGGATGACGAGACGGTGCGAATAGTGACGGGTATTCGCTTGGGAGCGCAGATATGCGAGCCACACGTGTGTCCCTGCGGAGCGACAGTGACAGCGGATGGTTCGCACGGACTCTCATGTGTCCTCGGTCCCGGTAGAATGGCAAGACATGCGGCCCTGAACGATCTGATAAGCCGCAGCCTCACACGCGCAGGTGAGCCTAACATCAAAGAACCATCCGGACTATCTAGATCAGACGGAAAGCGCCCCGACGGATTGACGCTGATTCCGTGGCGTCGGGGACGCAGCCTCGCATGGGATGCCACTGTATCCGACACATTGGCCCCATCCTACCTTCACACGACTGCGGCAGAGGCTGGGGCGGCGGCGGAGCTGGCGGCTGCAAGAAAAACCACCAAGTACAACCAGCTCCTCGCAAACCACTTTTTCGTCGTTGTTGCTCTCGAGACTCTAGGCCCCATTAACACCAGCGGAATGGACCTTGTTAAAGAACTGGGCAAACGACTAACTCTAATCACCGGAGAACCCAGAGAGACTTGCTATCTCTTCCAGCGCCTCTCTATCGCCATCCAACGCTTTAATGCGATTGCCTCTCAAGGAACCTTTGTCCAACAGAATCTTGATGAGGGAGAAGCCGTTCCAGAATAACACCATATCTCCGGAATAGTTTTGATCACCTGAAGGATCATATTATTATTATGATCTTGATTGTACTGTCATGTTTCAGTGTAATCTTGCTGTGTGTTGTCGATTTTATTTAATAAATAATAATAATAATAATAATAATAATAATAATAATAATAATAATAATAATAATAATAATAATAATAATAAAAATAATAATAATAATAATAATAATCAGCTCAGGACACGCTCGAGACAAGCTAACTATTCCAGAGACTGTCGATAGCTGTCCAACGCGGGAACGCCATCTGCTTCTCATCGACCTTTTCATGATAAATTGTTCACTGAGTGACGCTGAGATGGCGCAGCAGATTATTTAATAAAAATAATAATAATAAAAATAATAATAATAATATGAAAAAATATATACAGTATTTAGTCGTTTTCCTCTCATGTGCCTAATTTGTGTTGCTGCCGCTGCAATTAAGCGCATCTCAACTGGCCGAGTTTGATCTCCCACCAATCGCCGATGCCTCTGCATCTGGCTTTCATGAAACAGAGTTATGACATGTGTGTGTGTGTGTGTGTGTGTGTGTGTGTGTGTGTGTGTGTGTGTGTGTGTGTGTGTGTGTGTGTGTGTGTGTGTGTGTGTGTGTGTGTGTGTGTGTGTGTGTGTGTGTGTGTGTGTGTGTGTGTGTGTGTGTGTGTGTGTGTGTGTGTGTGTGTGTGTGTGTGTGTGTGTGTGTGTGTGTGTGTGTGTGCATATATGATTTCCTCGAAAGACGTTACTTCGCTAAAACTCAGCTAATTAAGTGGCTGTACGCCGATGACCATAACCACTTACAGAGTAGATAGTGCACAGGGTCTCATGATGGCATGATATGCCTTTCTGTCTTAAAAGCACTTGGTGATTCACATAATTATATTCCCGTACACAGGAACACAGGCATTACTGAAAATACGTTCGAGGGGATACGTACCTTTTGTCGGACCCAAGTATAGCTCGCTACACAGATTAAACGCGGAAAAGGCTAAGGAGTCGCAAAAGCGTTGAGATGTTTGTGGCGCTTTTGCGGAATCTTATTACATACTGTCATGACCCAATACTTAGTCTGCTCTGAACCTGGTTTATAGAGAAGAACGTGCACTAAAGATCATAATTATGCAGCCAATATTTCTCGATGATGTATACGGTTGTTTTAATTTAATTGATTTAGCACGAGGTAACTGATTCTGACGACTAGTATTCGGACACGTGATGAAATGCCTTATGCTGCTGATTCTTTTGATGACTTTGTACTACTTCATTATTAGCCGCGACTGCATTTATGCTTCTGTTAGACATTCTTTAAACTTCTATTTCATGAATTTTACGTTTCAAGGCACACGTTTTTTCAAAGAGTGGTCGTATGTAGGGGGTAGGCCTATAAGATGCATCCGACTGGACTGGTCATTATAATCACCTTGCCAGTGGGTGGCCAGTCTTCATAGGAATGTACAATTGTACATGAAGTCTCGATTCTGAGCGTATGGAGTTGGCAGATGCGCGTGCAGACAGACTTACTGGCGCCATGTAAAGGTATGCCATGTAGGAAGACCTTCGATAGGGCTATATAAATGGTAGCCCTTGAAGCAGAGGGAGCACAGAGAGATCGAGATCCAGGGCGTTGGTAACACGGCTTAGGCCGAACCTCTGCTCCGTTTGTCAACCGGGACACGGGGTCCTATTGCGTGTAACAGTATCGTCTGAATAAAGAGCGAAAACGACATCGTTTTCTCACTATCTCTGTCGATCTACATCTAGCGGTGGTTATTCAACATCCGCTACAAATCGATACGTTGTAATCGATCTTTGTCAGAATGATCAAATGATCGAACTGAGCTTGCGATCTGAATTCGGAGGTTGAGTGCTACTATTCGACAAGTACTTTGTGTAATGCCGCTATACTTTGGTGCTTTGAACTATCTTCTTCTACAAAAGGAGAACGATCTGTATTCTGAAGCTGTTGGGAAGATTCTCAACATAGAGACGGTCATCCGAAGAACGGAGCAACATTATCCAAGCGATCTACATGGAAACTTGGCTAGATTGTTCCTACTGCATGGACTCATTTGTTGCGTGAGAAACTTTCATCGGTCATTTTCAACGAGGGTGGTTAGCTAGGCAATTATAATAATGGACTTATATTAATCAGATGCTGGTTAAGTAAGAATAGAAGACATAGGGCCTACAGTGATAGAAATCTAGACTATTCATTAGATAGTTCTTTAAAATAACTATTGTTGCAAGCTTGCTTTAGCTGACTTGAACTGTTTGACATAGAACAATATATTTCTTGAAATTAACACTGGATGCATCTCACTTCTCAAAGCTATCATTTGACATTGCATACATATTGCTAGCCTGGAGGCATTTTGAATTGATAAACAAGTGAACGTGGGTACATACATGTATTGCTGTACTGAGCTCTCTTAGATTAGAGAGGTGTCACAGGAGGTTCGAAGAGGGTGAAGTGATTAAGAAACTGAATTGCAAATATAAATGACAACAGGCACAATGGAAGTGATCACGAAGAAAATGTACGGCAGAATGATGCGAAATAGGATAATTATAAATAAAGGCATGAATGCGAGAATGAAGACAATAGCGAAGCCAGCATGGAAACGATGGTAATTTTGAAATACGAAAATAACTCTAGAAGTCAAGAAAGAGCAACAGGCACAGATTGCAGTTGCGTATAAGTTTGAAGAACAACAATGGAAAGGTGAATCATTAGCAGATTGCCGAAAGATGACAAGAAACAAAGGTTCTGAACTCTGCATGGTGAACGGCTTGCTTTATAAAAACCATCAGATGTTAGATCAAATGATATATCAACTCGTGTTGTCAGCGCAAAGACTTCAATTGTGGGGCTTGGCACATGAATCGGTGCCTGGGAGGTGAGAAAACATGGCCGAAAATGCAGAGTATGTTGAGAAATTTTGAAAAGTCCTGCAAAAATGCCTTTTGAAAGCTAGAAGTTTGGTCACGGATAGGGCACCGAATACTGCTATTTCTAAAGAAGAGATTCTTTTTGAGAAGATGATGTTGGACGTAGTCGGCCTAATAAAACTTACTTCAGCAGATGGACATAAGTACTTCTATGCATCATAGATTTATTAACGAAATGGCGTATGATGCTGTTGATGAAGCAATTGACAGTGAAAGCGATGTGTGAAGCATCAGTCAAAATGTTCATTGATGTCGGAGCCAGAAAATTTGTGAAACTGATGTATCACAATCCAAGGCTTGACATGCGAGGACATCCTCAAGCAGCTGGACGTGTTGAGAGATGGAATCTTGTCTTGTCTTGTCTTCAACCTTCCTCAATCCGAGGGTTGGTCGCTTCATGGACAAGTTTCCTCCATCTCCTCCTGTCCTCCGTCTCCGACAACACTTGATTGAACGATAAATCCATCCAAGTTCTGATGTTGGTGAGCCATTCCATCCTCGGTCTCCCTTGTGCTCTTGCCCCTGGTACTGTACCCTGCACTATCTCCTTTTCCAGGCAGTCTCCCTTCTTCCTCATCAGGTGTCCAAAGTAAGAAAGCTTCCTTCGTTTGATCGAGTTAAACAAGCTTCTTTCTGTTCCTATCTTCTCCAGTACCCATTCATTTGTTCCTTTTTCCGTCCACGATACTCTCAGAAACTGTCTCAATCATTTCATTTCGAATGCTTCTATTCTTTCTTCGTCTCTTTTCTTTATAGTCCAGCTTTCACAACCATATGTTGCCACTGGCCAGACAAGGGCCTTCATGAGTCGTAACTTAGTAGCCAGTTTTATGCTGTAACTCCTCCATATTTGCCTCAGTGCTGCCCCTGTGCTCAGTCCCCTTGCCAGTTTCTCTCTTATATCAAACAAAAAGAGAGGCAAAAAAGAGAAACAAAGACCAATACAGAGAACTGAAGACAGAAGTACAAAGAAGGTTAAGGGAGGACAAACAAAATCAGATTGAAGGAATATGTGACGAACTGGAGGACTCAAACAAGAAGGGAAACATGAAGAAGGTTTTTCAAACAGTCAAGACGCTTACAGGCAAATTCAGACCGCAGCTGTTCGGCATACAGTCGGCAACAGGATAATTGATAACAGACAAGGAAGGGATTGCAGAACGATGGAGAGAATACTGTGAGGAGTTATATGAAGATAGGGTTGAAATGCTGAAGATGAGCAAGGATACACACGAGAGCCGGCTCCTTTGAGATCGGAGGTGGCTCGGGCAATGAAGGAGGTGGCCAATGGAAAGAGCGCAGGGCTGGATGAGGTTCCAGTTGAACTGTTTAAAGCTGCAGGGGAAACAGCACTGGATCAAATGCATCGCATATGTGAAGCGATGTGGCAAACAGAGGAGTGGCCTGAGGACTGGGTGAACTCAGTCTTCATTCCAATACCAAAAAAAGGAGACTTGAAGCAGTGTAAAAACTACAGAACCATAGCATTGGTGTCACACGCTAGTAAAATCATCCTCAAGATCATACTAGAGAGGATGAGAGGAAAAACAGAGTCAGAGCTGGCAGATGAACAGGCCGGTTTTCGGCGAGGAAGAGGAACGCGTGACCAGCTTACAAATCTCAGAATAATAATGCAGAAAATGAATGATCACCAGCAGCCGCTATACATGTGTTTCGTTGACTTCACAAAAGCTTTCGATTGCATCTCGCACGAACAGCTCTGGATGGTAATGGCGGAGTTGGGCTATCCGGCACACATTATTAACTTGCTGAACAAATTGTACTGTAAACAACAGGCTAAAGTAAAGGTGGCGGGAACACTATCACGAGGGTTCCGCGTCAGGAGGGGGGTCAGACAGGGATGTGTGATCTCCCCCAATCTATTTAACATTATGGCGGAGGTGATCATGAGGGAGGTGCTGGATGGATGGGAGGGAGGGGTGCAGATAGGTGGTAGGAAAATTACGAACTTAAGGTATGCTGATGACATTGTACTCCTGGCAGGATCAGAACTGGAACTACAGAAGTTAGTCACTCGATTGGAGCAAGTGGGGGAGAAAAAGGGATTACTGATAAATATGGACAAAACAAAGGTGATGACGCTAAAAGGCAGAACATGCAACATAAAGGTTGGAGGAAATAAACTGGAACAGGTTGACGTTTTTCGGTATCTGGGATCGCTGGTAACTGAAGATGCAGAATGCACCAGAGATATAAGAGAGAGATGGAATCAGACATTGAAAAACATGATCCATTATGTGTTCACTCATATAATGCACGGCAGTGGCTTTCAACATATTTATAGCAATGGAATCTTACACAATGCACCCAGTAGCTAACGGAACCCAGCGCATTTCACCTGTCCAATATTTCCAGAAATAAATGTAATTGTAACCTGTATTGTTGGGATAATATTTAGATTTTAGAATTTTAAACTTTGAATATCAGTTCTTTGTACTCTTGGTACAGGCTAGTATATCACATTACAAATACAAAGTTTAGCTCTCAACTGTAGTGCCCAAAAACGATGTTAGTGAACGACAGTATTTTATTGTATATCGCCAGTAACTATTTCAGAAAGATGGATTGAATATTAAAATATTCTGGAACAGTGTTGTAGAAACGCTGTGCTACAAGTAGCTTTCGTCAAGTTTAGTGAAAATTCGTGGCTGATGGCTTCGGAGTTACATTTTAATTCTCAAAAGAATTGTAATATTTCGTCCTCAACAGAAAAGAGTCGTTCTTGCTCTTTGTTTTTTTTATTGTGGTCATGGCTGAAAATCTGAACTCGCATAGGCAATTAGTTGAAAATTGCATTAGAATTCGCAGATCTTTCTAAGCAATATATGGATATTCCTTTTCGACGAGTCCAAGTCGAGCTCTGCATGCTTCAACTTGAGCGTTCCATCAGTCGCGATTTCAGCGAGTTCTCCTCTTTCAAAGTGAACTCACTCAATGAAGAATTAATTCACACAGATTGATTTCTTACCCAGTCTTAGCCTAATGCCCAACATATACTTATGGAAACTAATTATTGGGACTGCTGAACAGAGCGTCCAAATGGTTCAAAATCAACGGTAGGCTTTCCTGGTACTTTACCTGAACGGTATTTGTAAACGTATCTACATTCCCATTTGACGTGTGCCTCTTCCAAATTATAAGTCATGAGCCATAGGGCCGTGTATGTAGTCATAGGCGCAGACTCTGGGGGGCAGCCAGGGTACGTGCCCCACCAATAATTGAGATTGGAATCCCCCCAAATCGAGAGGATAATTTCTTGAAATATTAAAGTATTATGTTTCAGTAGAGACAAACTTCTTCAAAAACAGAAAAACAGAGACAAAGAACTGAAATACTACCAGAAATCCAGAAATTCACAATGAAAACAAATATTTCTTTGTATCTTCAATACCTTCAATATCTTACATGTAAATAAAACGCACCCATTTTATCAGTGCTGAAGTGGTAATATTAGAGACGAGTACACGCCACAGGTAGGTTAGTTTTCCGAAACCCTGAGGGGAATGGATTTGGGAGGGGGGCTGAAATATGGAAACGATTTCGTGAGCGTTTAAGCTATTGGAATGACGGAATTCCTTATTTTCTGATTCATCAACCATGCCAAAAATTTATTGAAAATTTATGCTTTTTTTGCATCCAGTGGCAGTGACGTTCATATATGAAAACAAGCAACAAATATAAATCGCATTTTAGGCAATTTTTGAATCAAAGCTGATAAGCCCAAAAACGTTTTTAATAGCAGAGAAAGTATATGTACCTTTTAAAGCATTTCTTCATATCAAAAGATAGCCGAAGATTCTTAGCCTAATCATAAAACTGCCAATAATCAACGGTGGTTACAATGATTACTGATTATTGAAATACCTAAATTAATCAAACAGTGCAAAATTAGTCACAAAAGTACAAATTACAGTAATTTCCACAGCGTCTGTTTTTCATTCTGCAAATCATCTTTTTAGAGTTAGGGCCTATGTAAACTGAAAATTTGTTTAAATTACCTATTTGTCTACAGTATAAAAATATATGCCAAAGTAGGCCTACGTTCTAGAGATGAGTACACGCTCTCCAGAGTTGAACATATAAAAAAAACTACATTTTTATAAGGTGGGTATACGGTCTCTAGACTCTAAAGATGAGTATACGCTGTATACCGCGTATAACCTCGTCTACAGCGCTGCATCTCATACGTATTATGTAGCACCGGAAGCCTCTGAGAAACGCTGATTGTCAAGATCCAATCCCCCCCCCACCAATATTTTGGACAAGTTTACGCCAGTGTATGTAGTATATCGACATATGACGGCAACACTACATTAGCGTAATATTTATAGAACTGTTCCAAGCAAGACTGGCTGAAAGCTGTGGAGAATTGTGCTCATTGCTAATCCTTTTGTGAACTCAGTTCCTGGTTTTTAAATTTTATTTTAAAGTGCGGAGGAACCCCTGGCCGACGTCCGCGGCCGTTCGGCAGAACCCCGGTTGAAAACCACTGATCCACGGCAATGGCATAAGCTCATACCGTTTACAGTTCGGTCATTAAAAGAAGTGCTGATTGCAACGACGGGAATAACGCCGTACTTGGCCGTTTTTGGAAACACCCCAGAGAGGCTTTAATGATTTTGAAATAAAGTTGGTCGAGAGAAATCAACTTACCTCCTCACAATGGTGCGCAACCAATAAAATACCTTAAAGAAACGAAGGAAAATACGAACAATACGCGGTATATGCTGAATCATTGTCAGAAAGAAGCAGATGCATTATGCTGTGTAGCGCAAGAAAAGAGCAAAAAACTAAAGAATTTGAACCTTGAGAAAGTGTTAAGCTTATAGCTTTATCCAACATCGACGAATTAATTAATATAAAGATGGCGGGGCCATGCATCGTGTTGCAAAGAAGATCAAAAGACTCATATTTAGTTCACATGGGGACGATTGCCGAAGAATCATACATACAAACAAGTGCGAAAGTATGTCACAACAACGTTGAGTTGTGGTTTTAACGCCGAGGAAGATAAAGATTTCGGAACAGTAGGAGAATTGCCACAGAGTATAGAAACGACGGAGGAGTAAAGAAACCGGTTGAGTTGAGTTACGAACAAATTGCTCATTTAACTCCAAATCAACAGAAGCAGTTGTTTGACAGTTTGAACAAGTATGTTCATCGATTTTCCGGCAGACCAATATTGTGCATTCTGGTGGAAAATGAAAGTCAGAATCCAACAAAAAAGATCATCAAACTGGTCATCAGGCAGAATGGCGATCCCGCTAGTCATCGTCAAAAAAGACGGATCATTGAGATTAACATGTGATTACATATATTTTAACTCTTTCGTCGTTAACTGTAATATCCCATGCCTATTGTCAGAGATGTGTTGAACAAGATCTGAAAATCTAAGGTCATCTCAATCCTAGACTGTCGAAATGCTAATCGAACATGTCCAGTGACAGAAGAGGGTCAGTGGAAAACTGCGTTCGCTACTCAGAATGGACTGTACAAGTTTACCAGAGTCCAAATTTGTATGGTAAAGTATTAACATGGTTTTACAGCTTTCAAATGAATTTTTCAGAGCATTATGTTGATGATATTGCTGTTCGTTCGCATGACTGGGGCATACATTGAAAGCATTTAAATGCATTTTTAAACCGAACGAGGGAACACAACATAGCACTTAAATTTGAAAAAACACAATAATACTCAAAGTGAAGTGAATTTAAATTGCGACAGTAGCGACAGAACCGGTTGGTGCTGTGCTGAAACAAATAGACTGTGAGGAATCTGAAGGCCCTATTTCTTTTATTAGTTAAAAGTTAACCGATATCCAGAGTGGATGGACCACAATTGAAAAATAGGCCTATGTCATAGTTTTGGAATTGAACAAATTGAAGAAAATTGCAATTAGGCCTACGTATAAGATTAATGGTTTCAGAGACATAACCCATTGACTTACTTACCGTCAGAGCCTATGCTAAAGTTTGTCAAGTTGATACATTGGTCATTGGCGCTGCAGACCTTTGACGTAGCGATTAATTTTAACATTGAACATTCTCGTTCATTATTTGTAAAGATTTTGACGTTGTGTAGTAATTTGTTTATTACGTTTGATTGCTCCAAATTCGCAAAGTTTAAAGAATAATATGCGGCGCTATGCGCACTCAAAAAAAAGGGTGGAGGTAGTGTGAGAACAATTTTTGGATTAGCGATTGGCAACGTTTTGCTGAGATGTTAGACGTAACTGCACAGATTCTTATTGCACAGTTTACAGATTCTACGCCGACTAAACAAATATAATTTGCAAATTTAACTGCTATGTTACTATCGCTCGGATGCGAAGATGAACTGCGAAAACCAATGCAGCTTTGTTCACCATTAGACATAGGCCTAGTGGAAATCTCGAAATTCTGACTGCGCAATTGTTAATATCCGTGCATGTAAACTCAGTTAGGAGACACGAAATGCGAACTTGATGTTGACAGCTGGGTGAAGGTCTGAACATTATGTTTTTAGTCGGCATAGAGTCTGCAAACTGCGCAGTAAATATCCGTAGGGGCCTACTAAAGTTAATGTAGAAATTGATGTAAGCAGCGTGGTTACATTTATAATATACAGAAATAAAGCTAGCGTTTCGTGTTCTCTTATCTGAAATCTAGTATTAGGACTTTATTGAAAAGGAAAAATATATTTTAAGCTATAAGGCAAATTCAGTTAGGAATCAGATAGGCTGAAAGCCTAACGAAAGACAGTCCAGAGAGAGCTGTGTGAAAATAGAAAAAGCCGTTACAGCGGCCATGGTTTACTATTCTGTAATACAATAGCGGCCAATAGAGAAATTTTCAGATTAGATAGGATTCATATAAATTACTCACCGTTAACATTGCAGCGTATTAAGAATACTGAAGTAGCAAAGTCATTCAAATACAACTTGACTTCAAACATGCCATCGACCAAATAGCAGACATAGTCATCATGAAAATACATGGCACAGTATTCTTTTCGATAGCATTCGTCACCACATTTTCCTGCTATCGATTTCATTGGTATTGTAGATAGAATATTTTTATATGCATTAAGTTTAAACTGACTCACGGTATAAAATTGCTTTCCTAAAATAAAAAATATAAAACATAATTTCTACAAAAGGTTATGGAAAAAAGATTTCAAAGTAATGTGGACATTTTCTAAGCAATTATGAGCGCGTTATAAAAATGTAGCTGCCGAAAATGCATTATGTGCTCTAGCAACGGGTTAACTTAAGGCGTTAGTGTAGGCCAAGTGAAACCCAGGAACGTGACTGTTAAGATGCAAATCACACGCATGCTTGACCGGAAACTGATCCTAAATAAGTGCTTTTGAATCAGCAGAAAGAATTGTTTCAAAGTGTTCATGAGTTGTAGCAGTAGTCCATATTTATGCTCAGATAAACCTGATTATCAATATATTTTAACTTCATCGACTTATCATTGAAAAATGGCAGCCAAAATTGGACAAGCACTCCTGTGCTTGGATATGTTAGTTTATCAGACATCAGTGCCTCGAAGGCTGGGCCTGAGTCTCTGGCACGTTACGCTTTTCAAAGTTGTTCAAAGAAGGCTCAAGTAACTGCAATGAACAGAGTCTAGTTCGGCCAAGTCCATTAGCATTGCTCTAAATTTTGTGCTTGAATTATTAACAGGTTGCAGTACATTCCGGTTATAAAATAGTTCACGTACAGTTGAAAAGCATGTACTGCGTTACGAAGCTAATGTCAGATAAAATGTTAGTTAATGTCAGTTAAACTTTTCGTAGTCTACATCACACTGAATGCACAGTTTGAAATTTCGATCATCATCATTATCATCACCGTCATATTCTATATCACTATCTTTTTCTTTTCGTCTTTTAATTTTTGTTCTCAGTTTTCTTTTCTCCCCTTCTTTTTCCTTTTCCTTTTCTTCTTCTTTCTTCTTTTTGTCTCTCTATCTTTCTGTTCTTCTTGTTATGTTTTCTGTGGTGTTTTCTCGTTTGTTTACTAAAAACTTCCAAGCGTAGCATTATGCACTAGTCCCCGACACCGCCGCCATCCGCCGCCGCTAAGCAGTCGCTAAGCTATCGATTGCTAGCGACTTCGTTCACTTAATATTTTGGTAAAGAGCAAATCGTAATGTTCCGAGACATCAGCATCAGGAGAGGAGCAACACTTGTTTATTAAGTTACGAGTCAGAGTGCAACAGACTAAAAGTGTAACAATCAGTCGTTGTCAGGTCACCAGTTCTTTACTTACTAACATTCTTCCTACCTACCTACTACTTTACTAGCTATCATAGGCGTAGACTCTGGTCGCAGGCCGGGCCCCAACAGGCCGACCACCTAGGCCCCCCTGCTGTGTTGTCCCCCCCTCCATCCCATTTTGGCTGAGATGTCATCTCCACTCACTTTGGGCTTTCTAGACGACGTCACACTAAAAGGGAAGGCGCGGGTGGTGGCCAACGACGTGGCACTGTTGGAAATGAAATGTAAAGATATCGGTTTACAACTCAACCGTTGAAAATGCGAGATAATCTCGACTTCTCGTAACATCACAGAGGATAGCCACCACCTAGACCTCTTCACAAGGACCAGCCTTCAGAATGCTACGCTGTTGGGGGGGCCCCTCTTTCAACCATGAGAGACTGGGAGGGGCCTTGGAGGCTCGCACGTCCGAGCTAAAGCGGATGCTGGATAAACTGGTAAATATCAAACTGCACGATGCTCTCATTCTTTTGAGGTACTCGCTCGGCGCAACGAGGCTGCTCCACACCTTACGCAGCTGCCCCTGTGTGGATCACCCGGGACTGGAGCAGTATGATGGAACCTTGCGCTCTGGCTTTGGCAGTGTTCTCAACCTCCCCCTACCGGACGATGCTTGGCTCCAGGCCACACTTCCCATGAAACGTGGCGGACTGGGGATCCGATCGGTGACCTCGCTGGCACTTCCCGCCTTTCAGCCATCAGCCGCGAGCACCGATGTGCTCCAGTCCACCATGCTGGGAGACGCAGCCTTGGCCGACCCACAACGTGAGGCCCTGCTGACCAGATGGAATGAGGCTAGCGCAGCGCCCTGTCGGCGTTTTCGCCCACAAACAGTCTGCATGGGACGGATCTCTGATCGACGGGGTCGTTTTATGCCTGCACGCCAGGTTACCTGACCCAACAAATCAAGCACGCCTTAGAGCGATATCAGCTCCGCATGCAGGGGACTGGCTATTGGCCCTCCCTGTCATCAGCTGTGGGCTCAGGCTAGATGACGAGTCGGTCAGGGTGGCGACGGGATTGCGACTGGGAGTCCCGCTTTGTGAGCCACACGGATGCCCCTGCGGCGCCAGGGTGTTGGCAGATGGCCATCACGGGCTTTCATGCAAGCTGGTCCCGGGTCGCTTGCCTAGGCATGCTGCTCTGAACGATTTGGTCTTTCGGAGCTTGGTCGTGCCGGCTACCCATCCACCAAGGAGCCCGTTGGCCTCGTGAGGACGGACGGCCTCACTCTCATTCCTTGGTGCGTCGGGCGTTGACTCGCAAAATCGATAAATACACAGAAATATCCTCGACACACCTCTTCATTCCTTTGGCCTTCGAAACCCTGGGTCCGATCAACAATGAAGGCCTGAGTTTCCTTTCGGACCTGCGACAGAAGCTGTGCACGGTTACGAGGGACCCACGTAAGACCTCTTTCTTATACCAACGCCTGTCGCTAACGATACAGCGTTTCAACGCGGTAGCTTTTAGGGGCACATTCGCCAGCCAAGAAACAGATGAGGGCCATTCCGGAAACTCTTTTTTCTACATTAGTTAATATTTAAGTCCCTGAGGGATCCTGTATACCTCGGGGCATAAAAAAATAGAAACCATAAAAACAAACAAAAAAACAAAAAAACGACTTTTCATCTTGAAAAACTGTTTTTTGCATCTCTGCCCTATCTATATTTTGGACAAGTTTACGCCAGTGCCAGCTATAACTTACTATCAGCACTCAGTCCCAGATGCTTGTAACATTACCTGACATTACGCGCTTGCTCTCTTCGCACTTGCATAATTATATGCAAACGTCTCGTTGAAAAGCGCTGGTTTCAACGACTTCAGACAGCGGTTTAGCCGCAGATGAAGTCAGGAAAATTAATAACATGTTTGAAAAAATGGGAAAAATAGGCGGCCATTTGAGTTCCCGATACAAATCCGAAATTTGGGCCCATTTTGGCGAACTATGCTACCGGTGACACATTGCTTAATGTGTTCAGGACTGCGTACGACAAATATTTTCCGTTATGCCACCCGAAAATGACTAAAAACACACTTTTCACCAGCCATGGATGCCTAAAGGCCTACTAAAAGCAGTCAAAAGGAAAGAGAGACTGCTACGCGGAAGACGTCCAATCTTACACCCACTGGCCCGCAACTGAGGTTGCCGCTGCTGTTCGGCTTATGTGGAGTGCTACTAGCACCCTTAGTGATTGGATGTCTTCAAATCGGTTGCGTCTCATCCCCTCGAAGAAGACGCAATACATTTGGTTTGGTACTCGCCAACAGTTGGCCAAGATTGACCTAGTCTCCGTTGCCACTGAATTCCCCTCCTTCACTTTTCTACTTCTTTTCGCGACTTTTGTGTTATTTTGGACCAAGAACTTTCTTTTACTGAGCATATCCATGGGTTGAAGCGTGCATGCTATTACCAACTGCGTCAGCTCCGAGTCGTTTCCCGCTCTCTTTCTTTTTCTGCAGCCTCCACCTTGGTCCACGCATTTGTTGTAGTGGCTTGGATTACTGTTCTACTCTCTATATTGGACTCCCTCAGGTCTGTCTTTGTTGTCTGGAGAGAGTTTTGCGGACGACTGCACGCTTGGTTGGAGGTATATACCGATATGACCATGTTTCCAACTACATGTGAGATGTCCTTCACCGGCTCCCAGTACTGCAGCGCATCCTTTACAGGGTCTCCTCAATGGCATGGCAATATGCCACCGGTTTACTTTCGTGACTTCTTTACTCTAACCTCTGCCTGTGCGGGGCGCAGATCCCTGCGCTAAGCCTCCCGGGAGACTTTGTTGTTCCTTACGCTCTTACTGCCATAGCACAGCGTAGGGCATTCTCGGTGGTTGGTCCTGCCGTTTGAACGATCTCCCTCTTGAGATTCGCTCCCTTCCTACGGATCTATATTTGGTTCCTTTTACGGTCTTCTTAAGGCATTTCTTTTTGATCGGGCCTGGGTCGGGAGTGCCTCTGAGTAGATTCCTTGAAGGAGCGCTATATAAATCTTATAGATAGTTAGACCTGATCTCTTTTGGGTAAAGAGAATATCTAGCTAGTCCCGCGCCGAATTGTCCCGCGCCGAGCTGTCCTAGAACCGCCTGGTTTATGTATACAGGAATGTCTTGGGTTCGAGTGAACGATATATTCGCCAAGAGCTGTAGAAGATAGCAGATGATATGAACAAAACTGACATTTTTAAGAACTTCTAAGAGCTTTTGACGAATATGCCAGCCAAGCACCGCAGACAATTCTACTAATGTTTAGAATATTCTTAGTCTTCAAATCCCTTTATTTAACCAGTCTGTACAAGGATGCGGTGTGTCAGCCTTATTATGCAATAAACGAATATAATAATAATCCTTATACTTACATACTGCGACTGGCGAAAGGCAATGAAAGGCAAAAGCATTACGTTTGTTCTGCGTGCCAGGACCACTCTAACTCAAACTAGATCTTTAGCCAACATAGGGCCCTATGATATACCCTGAAAGCAATGAGTTTGCACGTTTCGAAGTGCCCTAGTGACCGTGGCCAGTATGCGTGTACGCATATGTATATTACTAGTGGGATATGTTTGGCTTTGAATGGTGAGCATGCTAGCGTTCAAATGTTGACATGAAGTAGGCTGTGAGTAGTGTCAAAGCTTCTTTTCAATCAGCTGGTTTATAATGGGCAAGTACTTTCAAGTAAAAATACGCTTAAAGCTTTGTGTTTTGTGATCAGTTGTAAAAATGTCAGAGTTACTTCATTAACAAATCACTATGAGTTTTAAAGCTGACAATAACAATTTAAAACTGTTGAGGTAGTAGAAATTTTAATGTCGACGCTATAGGGAGTAAGTGCCGTGACTGAATTATTCTGAGTTAATAGACCTAAACGAAGAAGAATCAAAAATCTGAGCCAGTGAACGTTACACTAAAAATCAAGCGAATATGATATTTAAGCAAGTTTGATTCATAAACTGGAAGAGTCGTTATTCTTGATGGCAGCAGTGAAAAACAAGTATCCATATGTCACGAAAGATTGGTGGACGAAAGGTCAACGGAGAGATTGGAATTTACGTGAACGACGAAATAGAGCGAGATCTGGTTTGCAAATAATTGGTTGTCTGGGTAACATCAGCTATTGCAAGACTGGGATTCGGAATTGGGAAAGAAACTTGCGATGACCTTTGGCGACTAGTTGTTTCGCTAAACGTTCTGAAAGTACAACTTCCGCAAGTGATCGTCGATTTCCTCAAGTTCATTTGGAAGATCATGTCGTCGAAAAAGGTGGACGTTCTTGATCGCCACGAGTGGTAAAGATAGGTACGAAATGAAACATAAGATTGGTCAATATGTGCAACAGAACAGTTAATCAATGGTGTGTGCTTACAAATAACTTGGTTAGTATTTGAAGTAGAGTACTGACTGTGCTAATAACCAGAGAATTGTTTTTTGCTCGACCTACTTGGCAAGGGTACCGGTCCGCTATTCCGGGGTCCGCTATTCATGGAATCCGCCGGAATATACATACATACAACATACATTCATACATACATACATACATACATACATACATACATACATACATACATGCATTCATTCATACATACATGCATTCACAGCGCCCTTGTAGCGGCATGGTCGCGTTACGGCGCTCTAGAAATTGTCCGTGTTATTATACATGCATGCATAAAGACATGCTTACATACATACATACATGCATGCATGCTACGGCTTTTGTTTTCACTCTTCAAGAGTTTTCGTTAAGGCCTTTCGTATTCACTCTGCAAGAGCTTCAGCTACGGCTTTGTGTTCACTATTCGAGAGTTTTCGCTACGGCGTTTTCTGTTCAACTCTTCGACTGGTGAAGGAGTGTTGGTTGTTTTCGCTACAGCGTTTTCTGTGCAACTCTTCGACAGTGTAAGACTTTGTGATAAACAGTTTCTTGAACGTGGCGAAACTTATATTTTGTAAAAAAAATAATTTAGTTGTAAATGAAATATTTTAAATGATATCTCTAGACCGAGCTTAACTTATTGGAACCATATAACAGTGTATTTGTCAACACTTCTTCATCTGTCGATACAGTCCTATTAATCTCACTTCTCCTAGGCCTAAATACGCCTATTTAATTGTTCACTGTTTTCAGTGATGGGCAATAGTTAACTAAAAAGTTGCTAACTTTTAGTTTAACTAAAAAAATTTAGTTAAGGATGAAGTTTAACTAAAAATAAATAGTTTAGTTAAAACCATAGTTTAACTAAAAAATCAGCGATATGCAACTATATATTTTTCCACAATGAACATTGAACACAGTCAACAAAAGCCATTTTAACACTGCATGGTTTTAGCATTAACAGCCTATGTTTTCAAATTCATACACTGCTTAGGGTACGCCTGTAACTGTATGCTAGAACAGTACACATTGCATAGTTTGAAGGTGAAATTGTCATTGACGCTCTGCATTATTACAGTTAACTTAACCTCTGTTATTGTGAAAACGTTTGTCGGGAAAAGTTGGAAAAAAGTTGGAAAAAGTTTAACTACTTTTTTTTAGTTTAGTTAACTAATTTCCAAAATCAGTTGCCAACTTTAGTTAAACTAATTTTTTTTAGTTGGAAAATAGTTTTAGTTTAACTAAACAAAATTAGTTTAGTGCCCATCTGTGAACTGATTTTGTGTACAGTCTTGCAGTGCGAGATATTAACGTATATATTTAGTGCGTATACTTTAGTTTCAGGTGTATATGTATATATGATAGATGCATAACGTTTAGACTATTGTCTTAGGTGAAGCGCGTGACCGGCTGATCTCAGCAGGCGGCCGCGCTATATGTATATTATTAGATTTCGCTTAGGCGCACAGAAGACAGGTGTGTCAAGAGGCGCGAAGAATTATGCTGACTGGAGAAGTTTGAATTCGTATGTTCGCTGTAGTAGTGTTGCTGACTAGTTGAGTTGTAATCGAATTGAGTTCTGTCTGTTTGTTTCTTATTAAACTAAAAGATATTAAACTGTGTTGCTGATTAATTCAGGCTAGGCGATACAGTAGAAAATAAAGCTACTTATACGTAGAATTAAGTTCAAAAGGTGAAGGTTAAATAGGCGTTAAGTAGAGAGAGAACAAGGATTTAATCAGAAGGATTGTCAACGGAAGGATTGGGTTGACATTATTGGTGGCAGCGACGGTGTGGATAAGAATTCACGGTGGATAAGAACTCACGGTGGATAAGAATTCACGGTGGATAAGAACTCACGGTGGATAAGAACTCACGGTGGATAAATACTCACGGTGGATATAAACTCACGGTGGATAAAAATTCTCGTTATCGCCGAAGGAGGTGATAAAAGAATTTACAACGGTGTTAGAAGAATCTACCTAGGTGTTAGAAGAATCTACGCGTTGTTGCTGTGTGACGAGTTTACGATATCAGCGACGGTGGAACACGAGAAAACGGTATAAAAATTTCGTTGTTTTTCACGAACAAATATAAAAGAAATCCCGTTTGTTTATCGATTCACACACCAAGAAAAACCGTGACTTCTTTGACAAGAGAAATCACTGAAGTAAACAAGTAAGATGGAGAAACTAAGTGCTGAAAGACAAGCAGATATTAAGAAGATGTCTACGGAAAGGCTTAAACAGCGTTTGTTGAAAGCCGGTTTTAAAGAAGAACAATTAGAAGGTATGTCACGTGGTGACATGATACAGGAACTCGCCGAAGTGTGGGTGAAAGAAGAAGTCGAAGAAGGTGCAGTTGGCGGTGCCGTAGAAAAGGCTATTGAAAAACCTCCTGTGCCTATGTCTATGGTGATGTTGATGCAGTGGATGATGATGACTAGGCAGGAAGAGAACGATAGAGAAGATAAACGGAGACAAGAAGAGAAAGAAAGAGAGGATAGACGAAGACAAGAAGAGAAAGAGCTAAGACAGGAAGAATTACGTCTTCAGAGAGAGAAAGAAGAGAAAGAATTGCGCTTGCAGAGAGAGAAAGAAGAGAAGGCAGAACGTCTGCAGAGAGAGAAAGAAGAGAAAGCGGAACTTGCAAGGCAAGAAGAATTGCGCTTGCAGAGAGAGAAAGAAAAAAAAGCGGAACTTGTAAGGCAAGAAGAATTGCGCTTGCAGAGAGAGAGAGAGAAGATAAAGCAGAACAAGTGCGTAAGGCAGAACTTGAATTGCAAAAGCATCAGTTTGAGATTCAATTAGAACAGTTGAAAAGAGATAGAGAAGATGCTGAAAGAAGAAGACTGGAGCAGATGATTGAATTTGAAAGAGCTAGAAAAAGTGATGAAGAAGTACGTCAGCAACAGATTGAAGCAAAGAGAATGCGTGAAGAAGAAAAAGAAAAAGCGCGAACGTTAGAGTTGGAACGCGCAGAACAGATCAGACAAGAAGAACTCAAATTTCAGAAAGAAAGTTTGGAAAAGGCAGAGGCAGAAATACAAGAACGTCTGAAACTGGAGAAATCAAAATTGACATTGAAAGAAACGCAAATGAAAGAAGAACGGGAAGCAGAAAGAAGGAAGCAGCAAGAAAGTGAAACTTTGGTGTCAAAAATTAAGAAAATAGGTGATGCAATGAAGCATGTATTGCCTCAAATGCCAACTGATATGATGGAGGTGCCGTTATATTTTGAAACAGTCGAGAACGCGTTTCGTAGTTTTGCTGTGGAAAAGCCGTTTTGGGTGAAATTATTACTACCATTGATGACGCCGAAAGCTCGAACCGTTCTAAATAGATTGTCATTCGATGATCTAGACAATTATGATAGAGTCAAGCAGCACTTATTAAAAGAATTTAAATTGACCTCGAGAGAATACAGAGCCAGATTTGTGGATGCTAAGAAGACAACAGAAGAGACTTATACGATGTTTACGGCAAGACTGAAGAACTTGCTAAACTATTACGTGAGAAGTCGAAACGTGAACAGAGAGTATGATACGCTCTTTGATTTGCTGGTAGCGGATAAGCTAAAAGAATGTTTACCGCCAGGTCCACTACAGTTTGTATTGTCGAAGGAAGGAACTGACTGTCTTCAAGCTAGTGCAGTGGCAGACCTAGCAGACATTCATGTAAACAATCGAATTGGGTTTGCATTCCCAAATATAAACAGTTATCCTTCTCAACGTTCCGTAAACCAAAGCCAGAGTGGAAAGTGGAAAAGTAATCCAGAATCAGGGAATCAGCTTAAAGGTAAAGAAGTCAAGGCTAGTGTCCCTGTACCCAATGAGACCAGAGAAGTGACGTTTGGTCGTCAGGGATTTAACAAATCGTCAGCGCCGTTTACCAAGAGGGAAGGCAACACATCGTTTACGCAGTATAAGAGAAATGAAGGAAATGAACAACGAGGCATGGTTGTGAAGCGTTGTCACAACTGTGGTTCAGACAAACATTTGGTTAAATTTTGTCCAGTTCCAGTGGCAGCAGCTAGTTCTAGCAGAAATCAAGAACACACGAGGGTGAATCTGATTCAAGTGGTTAGTGATACAGACAATCAAACCGCGAGTCAAGAAAACAAAGAGACTGAAGTAAAGTCAGTAATGAAATGTGGTATTCAAAAAGAAATTCTATTGGATGCTGAAATTCAGAGAGAAGTCATAGGAAAAGATGACAGTCGAATATTGAAGAAATCGTTCTTGCAATATGTCGAGGTCGAGATTCGTGGAGTAGACGGTAAAGAGCCAGTGAAAGTCAAAGCACTGAGCGACTCGGGTGCAGAAATTCCGGTGATTAGTGAAGAATTACTGGAAGGCATGAAGGTGGAACAAATTGGAAAAGTGAACTTGCAATGTGTGGCAGTAGATGCCATTCCTGCGAAATTGGTGAAGGTCGATGTTAGATTGTGTGGTAGTGACGTGGAAGAAGAGGGATTGCCGCGTAAAATCCAGTGTTCACTTACACCTTATGTCACCTTGATGTGTGCTAGTATTGCAAAGATGGGCAGTACAGAAAGATTCTTGTTGCATCCAGAGATAATTGCCGAATTAAAAGCCGTACCACAGATGAAGGTCAAAACGATACCAGGAGATTTAAGTGTGCAAGCAAATGTAATGACAAGAGCGCAGAGTCGGATACAGGAAATGGTAGATGTTGATGAGAAGAGTGAAACTGAAAGTTCAAGTGATGAGGAAAACGAAAGTAATGAGCAACGAAGTTTATCGCGAGATGGTGTAATAGCAGAGATGAACGAGCAAGAGATGGTTGCATGCGAGAATGGCACATTAAATGAAACTGAAGAAGACAATGAATGTGATGTGTGGATAGGAGACTTGTATAGAGATGAAGAAATGGACGAAGAACAAAAGGTGCAGATCGCCGATTCGAAGAAGTTCGAAGAGCAACAGAGAAAGGATGAATCGTTGAAGCCGTGGTGGAAGTTAGCACAAGAGAAAGAATCTGAATTCTGTGTGATCAACGGTTTATTGCATAAGGAATATCAGATATTAGACCAGACGATATATCAACTAGTGTTACCAAAAGAGAGACGAATTAAAGTGATGGAATTGGCGCATGAATCGGTGTTTGGAGGACATCTAGGAGAAGAGAAGACAAGAGAACGAATAAAATTATCTTTTGTATGGCCAAAGATGAGAAGAGACATTGTGAAATTTTGTAAGTCTTGCGAGAAGTGTCAACTAAAGGCAAGGAGTTTGGTGATGGATAGAGTGCCTATCACTCCAATCTCAAGAGAAGAGGTCGCCTTCAGGAGAATGACGATGGACCTCGTTGGACCGATCGATCCGGTATCTGCTGCAGGTCACAAGTATTGATTATGCATTGTGGACTCGTGCACCAGATGGCCTACAATCTTCTTATTGAAATCGCTGACAGCGAAGGCTGTGTGTGAAGCGTTGATGGAACTATTCATGAACGTGGTGTGCCGTCCGTGATTACAAGTGACCAAGGAAAGAACTTCACAGCCAGTTTGACAAGAGAATTTCTCAATTTAATGGGCTGTAGTCCACGATTCGACACACCAGGACACCCAGAGGCTGCTGGATTAGTAGAAAGATGGAATCAGACATTTAAAAAGATGATCCATCATGTGATAATAGACAACCCGAGGAAATGGCACAAGATAATTCCTTTCACAGTGTGGGCATTACGAGAAGTGCCTAATGCAACTACTGGAGTATCACCATATATGCTTGTCTATGGGAAAATTCCGAGAGGACCATTGGCAATATTAAAAGAGAGTTGGACAAGAGAAATAAACTTACCACCTCATGTTGGAGTTAAACCAGAAAAGTATTTAAAAGAACTGAAAGAAAATATGGAGAAAGCATTATTGTTTGCAGAATCCTACTCTCGAGAAAAGCAATTACAATACACGAATCAGTATAACAAGAGGGCAAAGCACAAAGAATTTGAAGCTGGTGAGAAAGTCATAGTTTTGTATCCAACGTCAACGAACAAACTTATTTCTCGATGGCATGGTCCATGTACGATCATACATCGAAGATCAAAGTACTCTTATTTAGTCGATATGGGTGAAAATGGTCGAAAAATAATTCACGCCAACAAGATCAGAAAATATGTTACTCGAGCATTAAGTTGTGGTCTAATTGTTGAAGAAGATGAAGATTTTGGTTCAGTGGTTGAATTACCAATGAGGAATGAGGTTCAAGATGACAAGAATTCACTTAACCTCGATCCTGAACAAATTAGCCATTTGACAGTAACTCAACAAGAACAGTTGTTGAACGTTTTGAACAAATACTGTGACAGATTTTCAGAAAAACCCGGATTATGTACATTGGTCGAACATGAAATTGAACTAAAGCCAGGATTTTGCGGAAAGGAATTTGCAGCATATCGAATTCCTTTGATTTATCGAGCAGAAGTGGAACGTCAGATCAAAGAAATGTTAAAAACAAACATTATCAAACCATCATCGAGCAGAATGGCAAGCCCTTTGGTTATTGTTAAAAAGAAAGACGGATCTTTGAGACTTGCCTGTGACTACAGATACATTAACTCATTCACAGTGGATTGTAAATATCCTATGCCGATTGTCAGAGACGTTTTGAACAAAGTTGGAAAGTCTAATGTGATTTCTATTTTGGATTGTCGAAGTGCTTATTGGACTTGTCCTGTAAAACAATCTGATCAATGGAAGACAGCTTTTGTAACACATAATGGACTGTACGAATTTACTCGTGTTCCTTTTGGAATGATAAATTCAGGACGAACTTTTGTTAAGGCGATAAATTTAGTTTTACAGCCTATAAGTGACTTTGCAGAACCGTATGTTGATGACATTGCTGTGCATTCTGACAGTTGGAAAGTTCACTTGCAGCATTTAGATGCATTTTTGATGCAAATGAGATTGCATAACGTTACTTTGAATTTGAAAAAATGCATATTTGGTAAGAGTGAAGTAAGATTTATCGGTCATGTGGTTGGGTCTGGTAAGATAAAGATGAATCCAGACAGAATTGAAAGTTTGAGTAATTTGAAGATCCCAGAAACTAAGAAGCAAGTTAAGCAACTGCTTGGATTTTTTAATTATTACAGACAGTTTATTAAGGACTTTGCACAGATTGCGAAACCTTTATCTGATTTAACTAGTAAACGTGTTTCTGATAAGATTGATTGGACTGTTGAACATCAGCAAGCATTTGATTTACTTAAAGAGGCTGTGCGATCCAAAGTAGTATTATATGTTTTTGAAGTGGGAAAACCATTTAATTTATACTGCGATAGTAGTGACTTTGCAGTCGGTGCTGTTTTAACACAGATGGACGACAAGGGAATAGAACGCCCTGTGTCATTTATCAGTCAGAAATTAACTGATACCCAGAAGAGATGGGCTACTGTGGAAAAGGAAGCCTATGCTATTGTTTGGGCTTTAAACAAGTTAAAAGAAATTATAATTGGATCGAAAATTTTCATTTTTACTGATCACAATCCTCTGACATATTTGACTGAGTGTAGCGCCACCCTATACTAAGAGTGCTTAGTGTTATGTTCTACACCCACGACTACTTTAGTTCTGTTTCATCTTGTCTTTACTGGACAAGTAAATGCATAGGCCTATCTATTTGACTAGGGAAATGAACAGAGAACACCTGTGTATGCATTTAAATGAATATGAATATAATGTATATCAGTTAAAGCATGTAACAGTTCAATGTCTAGTTATCCTATGTCTACTTTGCCTTATTCCCTACCTAGCCAGCATCTTTGCTATCTAGATTTTATTGCCTATTGCTACCTCCCAGTAAGACCCTTTAGCACGGAATGTTCTCACAGTTTGTTCCTCGTGGAAAAGCTGTCTTTCATCCGTTTGTTCATCTGATGAGTTCGCGGCTCAGTTCCAAATCGCCTTGTTTCTCCCTCGTCGAAGCTCAGCTGTCCACCGTTCTCGTGACTCCTCGTAGCTTGATGTCTCTCCCAAAGAGACCGTCGTTACAACCCGAGTGTGTGCTTTACTACTCCAGAGTAACGTACACTTCACTCGCGGAATAACTCCTTAAGTCCGTTGACAAGATCGCTTCGCAAATGTCGACTTCCTATGATGGAAAGTCACGCTTCGCAACGGTTTGTTACGAGAGCGTTTCACTCGAATTATTCGATCCTCGCTGTCCAACGTCTCGACTTATAAACTCAACTGCATCGATCGTTTCGCAAAACCGATCATACTGACTAACGATGCCCTCATCGACTTAGTCCAACATCCACCGAGTCGATCCACTCAAGATTTCTAGAACGTCTTGTTCAGTTGAAATCAAAAATCGAACTGCCGCATCTCCACGCCACGTCACCACGGTTGCTTGGTTACCGAGTCGTCAGCCGCTTCGCCATAACGGTTTTGATCAGCTGTTCGTACTGACCAATGAGGTGAGTCCACATCGTCTGCTGTCCTTTGCGTAGATATGATGAACCCCTCTATCTAATATTAATTAATCCCTACAATGCTGGCTTAGCTGCTGGCATTTTAATTAAGTTACATTTATGTAGCTCTACTACCCTACATTATATAATCTAAATAGATTCTTCTCTACACTGTAACATCTTATAGCATGTTGTGTAGCTGGGAATCATTGTGTGGTTTGGGAGATCATTACATCACCCCCCACAATCAAAGAAATAATACAGTTTTCTTAACATAACTATGACTCCTTACCTAACTACACAATATTCTTATCTACACAACTTATATTAACATATATCAGTTATCTAGTAAAACCATTTACTGTTCCAATTAGTCTAACTTTAACTAGTGAAATATATATTAACTTGACTTAACAATCCCTTAACTTATATTTTAAAGCAACACACATTTTAATCCTTTAACTAATCATACATGAAATGATAAACTATTTTATCATCTCATAACTTACGTTACTATCTTACTTATGACTATTCTAATTGGCTTATTCTAATCCTCTACTTAAGTAATCTGCCACTACATTATCACTACCTTTAATGTATCTTATCCTAAAATTGTAGTTTTGCAATAACAGATTCCATCTCATCACAGGATCATTCTTCACATTACCTGTCTTCAAGTATTGTAAACTACAGTGATCTGTTTCCATTACAAATTCCTTTCCATAAAGATATCTGTTAAATTTCTTCAACCCGAATATCATTCCTAAACATTCTCGTTCCTCTACGGAATATCGCTTTTCTGTTTCGCTCAACTTTCTGCTTACATATGACACCGGATGCATCACTCCATTGTATTCTTGCATAAGTACACCTCCTACAGCTGCATTCGATGCATCTGTTCTAACTACAAATTCTCTATCCAGGTCTGGTAGTTTTAATATTGGTGCTTCTGATAACACCTTCTTGAGTTCTGTGAATGCACTCTCCAATTCACTAGTCCATTCAACAATTACTTTGGCATTTTTCTTGGTTAATTCTGTGAGTGGTTTCATTATCATCGCACAGTTTGGTATGAATTTCCTGTAATAGTTGACTGCTCCCAGAAAACTTCTTACTTGTTTCTTATTATTTGGTCTGGGCATCTCTATAATCTTATCTATTGATTCTTCCTTTGGTTTTATTTCTCCATCACTCAATGTATGTCCAAGGAAGTCAATTGTTTGAAATCCAATCTCACACTTCTTTGGCTTAAGTGTTAAGTTTGCTTCTGTCACTCTCTCAAAGAACTCTTTCAAGGCTAATATATGTTCTTCCCAGTTTTGAGTGTGAGTTAAGACATCGTCTACATAACTCCACGCCACGTCACCACGGTTGCTTGGTTACCGAGTCGTCAGCCGCTTCGCCATAACGGTTTTGATCAGCTGTTCGTACTGACCAATGAGGTGAGTCCACATCGTCTGCTGTCCTTTGCGTAGATATGATGAACCCTCTATCTAATATTAATTAATCCCTACAATGCTGGCTTAGCTGCTGGCATTTTAATTAAGTTACATTTATGTAGCTCTACTACCCTACATTATATAATCTAAATAGATTCTTCTCTACACTGTAACATCTTATAGCATGTTGTGTAGCTGGGAATCATTGTGTGGTTTGGGAGATCATTACACTGAGTCAATGTCTAAGTCTGCTAAACTTGTGCGTTGGGCGTTAGCCTTACAAACTTTTGATGTTGAGGTGAAGTACAAGAAGGGCAGATTGAATGTTATTGCTGATTGTTTGTCAAGACTATAAATAATCATAAGACTGTTTATTGATTAGTTAGATATATATTTGTTTCGTGTATTTTGGTAATTTCGCAAATTTTGAAATTTAATTTGCTCAATTCCAGAAAAAGGAAGGAGGTAATGTGAACTGATTTTGTGTACAGTCTTGCAGTGCGAGATATTAACGTATATATTTAGTGCGTTTACTTTAGTTTCAGGTGTATATGCATATATGATAGATGCATAACGTTTAGACTAGTGCTGTCGATTAATCGCCGTTAACTACCGCGATTAACGTATAATTTTTAACTACGATTAATATTTTTAACGCAATCACATAATAGCCTTGGAAATAATTCGAGTATGGACGTTTAAGCCGTGTTTCTTGACTAGCCAAGAAGTATCTGTCTTCACCAGCTACAACTGTACCCTGTGAGATTGTTTTCCTTATCGGGACACATAGTTAATAAATCTAACAGAGCTTGATCCGGGCAATGTGAACAAGCTAGTTTGCATAAATAATTGGCTTCACTTAAAAGAGTGAACTCTTAAAATAAGATGAAATCCATTTAAAGACTTTATGACTGCTTGGTTAAATAACTGAATTTTCTTGACAGGATAAACTCTTAGAAAAAGACGTAAGCTTAAATCATTTTAAAAGATTTTTACCGTGTAGACTTCTAGATAAGACTTAAGGCATCAAATTGAGACTTTAAAGATGATGAAGATTAAACTCACTCAGATGTGTAGATTTGTAGCGGAATCATGATTGAAGCATTACCAACTTGTGTATTTTTGTTTTATGATGATTATTTTGAAGTTGGTGAATGTTGAATGAGACTTTAAGTCATTGAGACTTAAAAGATACTGATTTAAAAGTGTGATTGTCAGATCTTTAGAAGATTAGAAGATTATAAAAACTGAGGCCATGCTGACGAATACACGTACATGTACTTATAGTAATTAACAAAGACTTCTATTAAAGTGCGATTAATTTGCAGTTAACTTGCGATTAAAATTTTTAATCGATCGATTAACTTCGATTAAAAATTTTAATCGAGGGGCAGCACTAGTTTAGACGTATTGTCTTAGGTGAAGCGCGTGACCGGCTGATCTCAGCAGGCGGCCGCGCTATATGTATATTATTAGATTTCGCTTAGGCGCACAGAAGACAGGTGTGTCAAGAGGCGCGAAGAATTATGCTGACTGGAGAAGTTTGAATTCGTATGTTCGCTGTAGTAGTGTTGCTGACTAGTTGAGTTGTAATCGAATTGAGTTCTGTCTGTTTGTTTCTTATTAAACTAAAAGATATTAAACTGTGTTGCTGATTAATTCAGGCTAGGCGACACAGTAGAAAATAAAGCTACTTATACGTAGAATTAAGTTCAAAAGGTGAAGGTTAAATAGGCGTTAAGTAGAGAGAGAACAAGGATTTAATCAGAAGGATTGTCAACGGAAGGATTGGGTTGACACCATCACTGACTGTTTTACCTAACTATACGTACATGTATAGGTAGCTACCTATATGGTATTACGTAGCCTATATCAAACACACATCGTCCGAAACGTTTAAATATTTTTATTCTTTAAATCAGCCAGAAAAATTCAAATTATAATACAAACTTCAAATACAGTCAGCAGCATTTTTCTACAGAACTGCAAAATTCTTCCCGCGCTTAGGCACGTGTTCTTGCTATGCCTGAGCGACATTATCTGTGCAGCAGCGGCAGCGGGCCTCACTACAGGCCGCGCGCCTCGCTAAGACATTACATTCAAACGTTATATATCTATCACATATTATTATTATTGTATTGTATTGTATCTAGAAATTTATAAAGCGCCTCTCGAAGAATAACTATTCAGAGGCGCTCTCAGCACAGAAGCCCCAGGGAAACAGAAATGCCTTTAGGGAACGTGACACCGATGAGGAAAAGCCAGTCATTAGTTTGGCCCTGAGCACAGGGAGAAGGTCATTATTATTATTATTATTATTATTATTATTATTATTATTATTATTATTATTATTATTATTATTATTATTATTATTATTATTATTATTATTATTAGTAGTAGTAGTAATAGTAGTAGTAGTAGTAGTAGTAGTAGTAGTAGTAGTAGTAGTAGTAGTAGTAGTAGTAGTAGTAGTAGTAGTAGTAGTAGTAGTAGTAGTAGTAGTAGTAGTAGTAGTAGTAGTAGTAGTAGTAGTAGTAGTAGTAGTATTCTTAAGGAGCTTTTATGTAGCGCCCCTTCAAGGTGATCTACTCAGGAACGCTCCTAGTCCAACCACGGCTAATGAGAGTAGTTTTCTAGCTTGTAAGAAACAAGGTACAGTTAGCCACAGGGATCACGCGGAGTGCAACAGGAAGGCCATCCAGGTTTGGGGCCAGCGACCGAAAGAGAACGGCGCTGCATAATGGCTGTCCGCGTGGGGGGGGAACCAAGAGCTCAGCTTGGTCAGCCGAGCGAAGAGCAGATCGCCGCAAGACCACCCGAGATAGGGCAACACAACTCTCGCAGGTATTTGGAGGCAAGTCCCTCCAGGCGTTAAAGAAAGGAAGCCAGCGCAGAACATCCCGCATCTAAAGAGAAACCTGGCAAAATCTTGGGATGCGACCAATAAGACGTGCGGCTGCACGCAAAACCCGGTCCAAGCACCCGGGTATATATATTGTGTATATATATATATATATTATATATGCATACAATACTATTGCGGAGGACCAAGAGCTCGGCCTGGTCAGCCGAGCGAAGAGCAGATCGCCGCAAGACCCCCGAGGTAGGGCGGCACAACTCCCGCAGGTATGGGGAGGGGGACAAGTCCCTCAAGACAACGCCTAACCAGCGCAGAGACCCTGTAGGCGACCCGCAGAGAGAAAGGGAGCCAGTGCAGAACATTCCGCATATAAAGAGAAACCTGGCCAAATCTGGGGGTGCGACCAATAAGACGTGCGGCTGCACGCAAAACCCGGTCCCAGCCCCGGGTATATATATATTGTGTATATATATGCACAGTACTAATGCAAAGCGAACTAAATATATAAAGCAATATCTCACACTTAAATAGAACTTGTTCTAAAAGCTCAGTTGATATTTATCTCCTTCCCTTTTCTGGAATTCAGCAAATTATATTTAAATATTTGCAAAAATTTCCAACACATGAAACATATACATACTTAACTAATCAATAATGCTTACTTATACTTACTTACAATTTTGTTAAACAATCACCAATCACATTTAATCTGCCTTTTTTGTATTTAACTTCCACATCAAAAGTTTGCAAGGCTAAAGCCCAACGGACAAGTTTAGGAGATTTTGACATTGATTCAGTCAAGTAAGTCAAAGGATTATGAACCGTAAAAATAAAAACTCGATCCAATGATGATTTCTTTCAGCTTATTTAAAGCCCAAACAATACCATAGGCTTCTTTTTCTACAGTAGCCCATCTCCTCGGTATCAGTCAATTTCTGACTAATAAATGACACCGGGCGTTCTATCTCCTTGTCATCCATCTGTGCAAAAACTGCACCAGCTGCGAAGTCACTACTTTCGCAGTACCAATTAAAGGTTGTCCCCACTTCAAAAACATATACCACTACTTTGGATCCTAAACTTCTTTATGTAAATCATATGCTTGCTGATGTTCGTCCGTCTAAACAATCTTATCAGAAACACGTTTACTAGTAAAATCAGATAAAGGTTTCGCAATTTGTGTAAAGCCCTTAATAAACTGTCTGTAAATATTAAAAGGGGACGCGTAGAGTAGTGGATAACACACTGGCGTGAAGAGCTGAAGGTACAAAGATCGAACCCGTAGTCCCGCAAGGTTATAAATTCGGCCTTTCCACTCGCTAGGTGGCAGCAGTGGCTAAATGAATTCTGCCTGTGGAAAACCCAGAGCTAGACCCTAAAGAGGAGGGTCGGACGAATGGGTGCAGATACTTCGCCGTAAAGCCCATGGATAATAGGAAGGAAGGCAGGAAATATTAAAAACTCCAAGCAGTTGCCTTAACTTGCTTCTAAGTTTCTGGAATCTTCAAATTAATCAAACTTTCAATTCTGCCTGGATTCATCTGTATCTGACCAGAACCAACCACACGACCGATAAACTTTGACTCTCTTTTACCAAATATGCATTTCTTACAATCCAAAGTAATCATATGCAATCTCATTTGCTTAAGAAATGCATCTAAATGCTGTAAAATAAACTTTCCAACTGTCAGAATCCACAGCAATGTCATCAACATACGGTTCTGCAAATCATATAGGCTGCAAAACTAAATTTATCGCCTTGACAAAAGTTCGTTCTGAATTTATCATTCCAGAAGGGATTCAAGTAAATTCATACAGCCCATTATTTGTTACAAAAACTGTCTTCCATTGATCAGATTGCTTAACAGGACAAGTCCAATATGCACATTAACAATCCAAAATGGAAATCACATTACACTTTCCGACTTTGTTCAGAACATCTCTCACAATCGGCATAGGACATTTACAATCTACTGTGGAGGACTTAATGCATCAAGATCTGTCTTTCTTTCTAACAATCACCAGTGGACTTGCCATTTTGCTCGATGACAGTTTAATAATGTTTGATTGTAAGTACATTTCTTTGATCTGACATTCCACTTCTGTTCGATAAGTCAAAGGAAGTCGGTAAGCCATAAATTCCTTTCCACGAAATCCTTTCGTGTTCGACCAATGTACATAATCCAGGTTTCTCTGAAAATCTGTCACAGAACTTGGTTCTAAACGTCCAACAACTGTTCTTGTTGAGGCAATGTCAAATGGCTAATCTGTTCAAGATCAAGGTTAGGTGAATGTTTGTCCCCTTGAACCTCAGTTTTCATTGGTAATTCAACCACTGAACCAAAATCTTCGTCTTCTTCAACAATTAGACCACAATTCAACGCTGGAGTGACATACTTTATTATCTTGTTGGCGTGAATTATCATCTTCACCCATATCGACTAAACAAGAGAACTTCGATCTTCGATGTATGATCGCACATGGACCACGCCATCGTGAAATAAGTTTGTTCGTTGACGTTGGATGTTGGTACAGCACGTATCAATTACTACGCACCAGGCTGGCGGGTGGCTTGATGTGGTCATCACCAGGGACGACTGCGCCCCATCGGTCGTAGTCTATCCCCAGTCATCTCCGACCACGGTTACGTCATTGACAGCAGTAGGGAAACTTGTTGGATTCTGACACATTTTCAATAAACAGTGCAAATCCCCATCACAGGTGCAACAGGAGCAGCATCAGCAGCTTCAGGTTTTATTTAATAAGACCAGACATGTATACATACATGTATACATACACACACAGTGTGTACGTGTGTGTGTGTGTGTGTGTGTGTGTGTGTGTGTGTGTACGTGTGTGTTGTGCGTGTGTGCAATAGGCCTAAGTAGGCCTATCTTTCACGGGTTAAGGTTATCGGCCCAAAGTTATCCGGTGTGCGTCATAATGTCATGCAATCGTAGTTGCAATTTAACGACACTGTGATAACAAAGATCATTAGCGTCGCCGTCCTCCTTTATCCAGGCTTGGGACTGGCACTGCCAGAGTACAAGCTTTTCATAGTTTTCGCTTGGCGGAGCCATCTGACCATCGATATTATGCGTTTCTGCATTCTACCTAAGGCCTATAGAGGAATCATTCATTGATTAAAAAATTTATATAGGTTTTTATTGGTGAATATTGGTGAATAATGCATCCCAACTCCAGCCCAGGCAAAATAGGTAAGTTTACAAATGTCTATAAAACGTAAGGAATATATTACGAAAAATGGATTTGAACCTCAAACCTCTCAATCAACAGTCCAGCACGCTAACCACTAGACCAATGAGCACCGCGCAAACGCATTGATAAATATCGGATCTCATTCAGGCAGGCAAACGTAGCCTCCTATAAACATTTTGGTTGTATGGTTGGATGAGTGAATGAATTCCTGGATGCATTGAATGGACGACTTCATTATATTAAAAATCGTTTACGCGAAGGCGTTCTAACGCATGGATAAGTCCGATTTTATTCATTGCGATTGCAACATATCGATGGTCAGATAGCGCCTTTACCAACTGCACAAATACACGCTGGTAAAGCAGCTCCAAGTTTCGCGCGTTTATTCTTCACAATTCTTCTCGTTCCATCATTGTTTATCGAAATGTCGGATAGCAGATTCAATACGTTCCGCATTTCGAGCGTTATTACAAAAAAAACCCGGCGATATGGACAAAACTGAGACGAACTTAAAGGCGATTTGCGATGTGTTGCGAAAAGAAAGATTGTTACAGGGAAGATTGTTAAAAGACTCATGTACTGGTAAATTACTGCATTCTCGGTCAAAATAAATAAACACGGTGGATTCGAATCCGCAACCCTTCGCTCACAAGGCACCGACATCCACCAATACATTATGAATATCATCGGTATGTGTGATTGTGTTGTGCAATAGTAGGTGCAGTTTGACGACACTGTGTAATAACAAAGATCATTAGCGTCGCCCTCATCCTACACCGCGGATCTTGGTACTCGCCAGGCGGCCCCACAACAGTGTTCCCTTATAGTCATTCATTCATTAAAAAATGTATATAGCCTGTCGCGACGAAATAATGAATCCCAAATCCAGCCCAGGCAAATAGGTAAGTTTTCAAATGTCTATGAAACGTAAGGAGATATAATACAGATATGCTGTTACGTTTACCTGAATGAGATCCGATATTTATCAATGCTGTTGTGTGGTGCTATGTAATCTAGTGGTTAGCATGTTGGACAGTCAATCGTGAGGTCGCGGGTTCCAATCCTAGCTAGTTCAGAAATTTTTCATATATTATATCTACGTGTGTGTATTGCCTTGTTGTGTCAGGGGGTCGTCTATAAATCGTCAAATAAATTCCTGTTTCTTTGAAAGTAACCTACGTTGATGCCTGCGTGTAACAGAGGTCGTCTCAAAATCGTCAAATCTATTCCGGTTTCTTTGAAAGTAACCTACGTTGATGCCTGCGTGTAGCCTAACAGGGGTCGTCTACAAAACGTCGAATCTATTCCGGTTTCATCGATGAAACCTACGTGCTTATCAATGACAATGCCTGTCGTCAGGGATCGCCTCAAAAACGTCAAATCTATTCCGGTTTCATCGAAGAAACCTACGTGTGCATCAATGACAATGCCTGTCGTCAGGGGTCGTCTGCAAAACGTCAAATCTATTCCGGGTTCATCGATGAAACCTACGTCGATGACAATGCGTGTGTCGGGGGTCGTCTACAAAACATTGAATCTATTCCGGTTTCATCGATGAAACCTACGTCGATGACAATACCTGTCGTCAGGGGTCGCTTCAAAATCTTCGAATCTATTCCGGTTTCATCGATGAAACCTACGTCGATGACAATGCCTGTCGTCAGGGGTCGCTTCAAAATCTTCAAATCTATTCCGGTTTCATCGATGAAATCTACGTCGATGACAATGCCTGTCGTCAGGGGTCGCTCAGTATCATATTATCATTTTATCCCACCAGCTAATAACCTTACGAGAAAAACATACATTACTAGGATGCTATACGGCAACAGGACTATTTAAAACATATATAATGCACATACGTGTGTATACTGTATAGGCCTATATATAAATGTATATGATACTTAGATTACAACTGCCGCGAGTAGCGTACAGATGCATACGGTTGCATCCCAAAATGCTGATAGCAATTGGCTAAATAAAGAATTTAAATAAATGCTTATCTTATAACGTCATCAAACTTTCATTATCAACCCAAGAATTAAAAGATTCGAGATATCCCAGCCACTTTACGAAAGATTTCTTTCCACGTTGTTTTATGATCTTTTCGATTCGATAAATTTCTTGATTCGTTTTCTGTAATTCCTGTTCGTAAAATGTGCCCTGAATTTCTTCTCCGTTATAATCTGTTATCTTAAACGTCGGAGGATCGGTGTATTGAATTTTTGTCACAGTAAAGACTTCTTCTGTCCATCAAGGCGTATAGCCTTTTTCGAAGAACTTCTTCTTCTTAGAAATTCTGACTTTATCGCCTATTGAAAATTTAGGGTTATCAGGTGGTTCTGGGTGTAAACCGCCATATAAATTCATCCACACAGCGCTTTCGTTTACTTTCATATTCGCTTTTATTGGAGACATTTTTATGGAAGAATGCCTTGTGCTGTTATAACGAGCAACCATATTATCTAAAACTTCGATATATTTTCTAGTTGAATTAGCCGTAAAATATATGAACATCTTCTCTTTCATCGTTCGATTCCATCGTTCGATAACGGATGACTTCTCTTCATTCTCAGTAGAATATAACTGGAATCCTATTGATTTCACGACTTTATTGTAAAATTCTTTTCCTTTATCGACCCACAGTTTCTCGGGTTTTCGTCCGCTACTGGAATATATTTTGGTGAAAGCATCGAACACAGATTTTCGCTCTTATCTTTTAGCGGAATAAGCCACCCGTATTTTGAAAAAATATCGATAAGACCTAATAAATATTTAACGCCATCGCTATATTCCGCGAAAGCCTGCATGTCTATAAGATCTGCAGCCCATGCGTCGTCGACACCTTTAACGTAAACCTTCCTTTTTGGAAAATGTACTATTGGTCTGTGCAATTGTTCGGCGAGTTCATCCGTCCATTTTGGCGGTGTTTTTACACCCGGCTTTGAATCGGAAGAAATTAAACCTAAACCAAGATTAGCTTTAGTAGACAAAATAAGTTTAACTATCGCTCTTTCGACGCGCTCACGTAATGTAGGATTATTTACATTATTTAAATCATTTACCATAACTCTGTCGGCGACATTTCTAGCAGCTGTATCCGAATACTGGTCATGAGCTAAATCGTGACGATAGGCTGCTTGGTCGGCTCGATCAACTGGCTTACTGCAGTCTTTAGGAGTGCCGTCGGGATTCAATCTTAAATCTAATCTAGTTCCGGGCCCAGTACACGAAGGTCCTGAAAGTTTTAGATTTTTTGTAGCTTAATTTAAAGACCCAACTAGATCTCCTCCTTTTTAGGCAGTGGAAAGAAATCGAGTTTTAGCTTTTCCGCATTCGACACATACGCCTCTAATCATACGTCTTTTATTTTACTGATGAATTTTTGAATATCTGTCATTTCAGTTTTTCTATTGCACTTTACGCAATACATCTGTTCCATATACATTTTAATATAAAACTATTTTTATAATTAAAAAAGAAATGGAAATTAAAGATTTATCTTGGAACGACGAGACATCGAAAAGATTTAACAATCCGTTGTTACCTAGAAGTATAAGAGGTCTGATCGTCGGGAAGTCTGGATGTGGTATGACTACGCTATTATTAAATTTACTTTTGAACCCAGGATGGTTAGACTACGATAGCCTACAGGTATTTGGAAGATCTCTCTTTCAACCAGAATATAAAATACTTAAAAAAGCATTCGAAGAAAAATTGCCTAAAGAAGCAATCGTCAGGTTGCTTGGTTGTCAAGACGAGATAGCCAGGTTAAATGTATCTCCAATATCAGTCGTTGAAGAAATGGCTAAAAGTATAGTTTAAAAATATGATATGAACTGTCGATTCTTTTAAACTTCGGAAGAAGTGCCCGATCCGAGAGACTTGAGTGCCAAGCAGAACCTGATGATTTTCGATGATTTACAGTTAGAAAAACAAAACAAATGCGAATCGTATTATATCAGAGGAAGACACAGTAATGTTGATTGCTTTTACCTCGCACAAAACTATTTTAAGCTGCCTAGACAGACCATCATAGAGAATGCAAACTTTATCTGTTTATTTAGTCAAGACCTCAAAAATATTAATATGTACAACGAATTTGTAAAACTGTGCAAAACTGCGTGGGAGCGTCCGCACGGATTTGTAGTCATAGATTTAACCAGTAAAAAGAATAAAAGCAAATATAGAAGTGGGTTAGATACATTTTACATACCATTGTCATCATCGTAGCCTATTCATAGGCATAAAAATAATCTTCATAAGTTATACATTATATATATTATATATCTATATATATTATATAATGGAGGCGCAGTTAGAAAGGATAGTTCTCAACACAGAAAAGATCGCTCGTAACACGGAGCCTAAAGATTCATTTAGCATTTTGCTGAGCGAAAGGAGCACGCAATTTCGAACAAAATTTAATCCTCTGATTCAACTTGACAAAACAAAAAGTATGAAATGTGTCTTGTTAATTTGGAGACGTATCATTCCTTCCCGAATATCCATTCTGGAAACAACAAGTTTGTGTATTCGCCAGATAATGGTAAAACGTGGTTTACTATAGAAATCCCAGAAGGGAGTTACGAAATCGTAGATATAAACGAACACATTCAAAGAATCATGAAACAATCAGGACATTATGACGAAACGGGAGATGCGTACTGTATAACGTTACAAGCGAACAACAATACTTTGAAGTCGGTGTTAGATATCGGTGCTAACAATCAGGTCGATATGACAATCAAGGACTCGATTAGAACTGTTTTAGGATTTAATAGCCGAGTATATTCAGAAGCATACAACGAATCGGAGAACATAGTAAATATAATGAACGCAAATAGTTTGAGAGTAACCAGTGACGTTTCCGGTTCTTCGTACTCTAACGGAACAACGGAAAACATTATGTATTCCTTTTCCCGAATGTAGGCCCCGGATACAAGATTATAGAAGTGCCCGTTAATTTAGTATATCTTCCTATTGCGCTATTTACGATTTCGGCCATGGAAACAAAACTTACAGATCAAAATGGAAAACTAATCAACCTTCGAGGAGAGGAGTTGTCGATCAGGTTTCAAATTAGAGAAGTGTGAAAATTAATTATTGTGGTATTAAAGTTTTTAATTTCAATTATATATATAAAATGAGTCGATATACGAATATAAAAGTTAATGTTTCGGAAGGACAAAAACACAATTAAACGCGCAGTTGAGACAGGGACAGGAACGAGCATAAGACTAACTCGTGGAGATCTATCCGGGGAACACGTTTTAGCTCTTACACGAGCACAAATTAATAAAATGACCAAAGCATATCAGAATGGAACTGGTACGACGATCAAAATGAGTAAAACGTAAATAGACCATAATATAAAGTCGAAGATGGTTTTCTTCCAGCGTTATTACCACTTCTAGCTACAGCTGGAAAATTTCTTCTTTCTAGCATTCTGCCAAGTCTTGCAACTGGAGCTTTAAGCGGATTAGCGAGTACACGAGTTCGCAAGATAATGGGATCGGGTATTAATGGAGGTGCTTTATACATAAAGAAAGGAGGAAGAAGCTACAAGATGGTTCCTCACGCAGCCGGTCTTTACATGAAACCATGGTCAGGATCGGGATTAGACGGTGTAGGAGAAGGACTGTACATGCGCAGAGGTTCTGGATTTGTCAATGGTTCAGGATTGATTCTTGGAAACGACAATCCTATTTCAAAAGAACTTTCTAGTATTCCAATCCTTGGACCCCTTCTTGGTATGATTCTGTAAAGGTTATAGAAAAATGTATAAATATATAATATATATAATGTCGCGATACGGTATGCCAATACACAAGTTTATAACAAAACGCAATTCTCCGAGCAGAGTTAGAACTCGACCAGAATCAGTATTTTGGTTGCCTAAAGAAGTAGCGCGCCGAGCTATAAGACAACCGGGCCCACAGCGTTAGGAGATTTTCGCACAACGAGCGATCACAATTCAACCCAGATCGTCGGTCTCGCAAGAGCTAGGATTTAGAGTCCCACTAACTAGGGGTGTCTGTCTAGTCTCGCTTAGACAGGCGCTTAAAGAAAAGAGATGTCGCTTGCAAGACTCAACCATTTGCGAAGATGTAGAAGACATTGTTATTACTATTCAAAACAATTCCGATTCCGTAGTTATCATTAACGAAAAAGATTCGCTATGCTACATTAATTACCACGTTTAAATTTTAAAAATCTTAATAATAATAATGATGGAATATAAACAAGTAGAAAATTCAGCGCAATCGTATCGTTTTAAAAAAATAAACGAAATTCAAAAATAAATCGAACAAGAACGCGATAAAAGGACCGCCTTAAGTACAAAGTATCGTAGGAACATAAGAATGATTAGCGTAATCGACAACGCTCTAATAGTAACTGTGATGGGGCTCAGTAGCTCGGGACTGGCAGCTCTGGCTACTGTAATTGCAACTCCGGCCATAGCGATAGCAACAGGTACAGCAGTAGGTGTAGGATTGTTAATTATTATCGGAGGACAAGTTAGTAAGAAGATTGCACTGAAATTGACAAAGCACGAAAAGATCAAAACGTTAGCGGAAGCAAAACTAAACACTCTCAGTAGCCTCATTTCAAAGGCACTTGTGGACGACAATATTTCAGACGTTGAATATTCGCTAATTCTAAGCGAGTTTGTGAAATTCAACGATATGAAAGAAAAAATTAAAAATAAAACCAAAGTTAGCACAGAAAAAGTAACGTTTAACGAGAACGTTTTAACGGGAACGTAAATGCGACAACGTTCGTAATTACGTTCGAAATCAACGTTCGTTATTACGTTCGAATTTACGTTCAAAAAATATATATGTATATATAAATAAAATATGTCGTTTCTAAAGATAACCGATCCCGCAAAAAGAGATTTTATCATTGAGGAGTTTCTGAAATCGAAGAAGAATATTCGACAAAACTTTTTATCCGAGAGATTAGGAGACATAGGACTACAACGAGAATTAACGAGGTTGTACAAACCAATAGTCGACTCGCAGTCAATTATTTCAAAAGAACAAAAGGCTTTGTTATCTACTATAAAGAAAACGCGGCAGAGACAGCTAACGCTCTAAAAGCGCATCCCGCTTCTATTTCGGCATCGTTAAAAGCCATTCAGTTTCCTCGATACCCTTCGATAGAGGCTTACGGAGAAGACCCGGTAGAAGATATAAAAACCTTAGAACTAGGAGATATTGCGGTGAAGTACCTGCAACAATACGCGTCCAATAAAAAGACGGTAGACACAACGTTCGGAATAAACTCTAAAGACGGTCAATTTTATATAGGCGACAGCCTTATATCGATCGACGGCAATAACGTAACGGTAGGAGATAAGACGTACGAAGGAACTCCAGGTCTTTGGGAATTATTAACGATGGCCAAACCGGACGAGTCGATTTTCAATGCAAACGATCGGGAAGAATATGCCGAGATTCTGAAGGTAACGAATGCTATGAGGCAGCCTAAAAATCCAAGTAAACCAAAATCCTCTGAGAGCTTAAAATATAAAAAAAATATTAAACCGATATGGGACGCGATGACGTCAAAGCCGCAAGGTAAAGGCCTACAGCGTATCGTTATTCCTCAAGATCCTAATGCATTAATAGAAATGTTATCTCTGCGAATGGCTAGCTTCGAGGCGGGCAATACGGGAGTGAGAAATGAGATAGTTGGTATATGCGACGAGTTACTAAGACAAGGAGCGATAAATAAAAATGAATATAAAAATATAATGTTATTAATATAAAAATGTTAGTATTTGCTAAAAGAAGGTATAAGAAACAATATGTTATCGGAGGGGCGGGAATATTCGATATCGTTGCGGGTTTTTTCAAGAAACTATTTACGTCGAATGCTGCTAAACAAATAGCGTCAACCGCTCTCAGCGTAGGAAAAGATGCGGCTAAAGACATCGGGCAAAAAGCGCTGGATGTTGGTAAAACTGCAGCTGTTGACGCCGGGAAGCGGTTAGTCGATAAAGCGGTTGCTAAAATTATGAGTCCCAAAAATTTACCGACTACAAAACCAGCTGCTACGGAAATCGCTTCACTGGCGCTTTCAGCTCTTTCAGCGCTTCCAGCGCTTTCAGCGCTCCAACCGCAGCTGAACGAAGGTAAAGCCTTTCTAACTCAGGAAAGTAAAGACGTTCTAACTAGACTACTTAACGACGGAGCGCGTTCGAAGAATACAAATATAAATAATTGAATGACGGGACACGATATGAATTCCAATGCAATGAGCGCTATTGGAATTCAAGATCTCGTTAGACGTTTAAACGGAGGTGGATTGAAAGTTGCGTAGGTTATTTATATTTAAATCAAACCAAATCATATATTATTAATAAAAAAATGCAATCAGATATACTAAGATTCACGGAACAACCTTTGACGGACGAGAGTATCGAACGATACGAATTTCACGAGTACGAACCTACTGCGATCGAAGGTTTCTTGTGCAAAGTAGGAACGGAAAATATAATACGATTCGATAAATCGTTCAGCGACCATAAAATCGATGTTTACCAAGATATCGCAATGAGACAAAAATCTATAACCGATTTAAAAGATCCCGTTAACCTTCAAGATGCCTCCACTAAAAATTATGTAGATAACGCTCTTAGTAGAGCGGATAATAAAAAGTGTCATATCGGATACATACCTATTTTGGAGGCTGATGAAAGTGTTACCGGATTCATCGCTAGTGCTAGTTCAACTGTTACTGACAAGTACGAAGCGTATGGAGCTTTCAATAGTCTAAATGCAGATGGTTCAAACGGAACTTGTATAGCGGATAGTAGATCAATCCTAAATATCTGGCTGCAGCTAAAATGTCCTGAGCCGGTAAAAATTTGGAGAATTGCGTTGAAAGCGATAAGACACAACAGAGGCGCATACAAGATTACAAACTGGATTTTAAGCGGAAGTAACGATGGATCAACGTTTACCCAATTACTAAGATCGACAGAACCCTTGCTGAAAATCGAATCTGCTCCGTCATTTTTTAATGTTTCAACGAATACTACGTACCAGTATTACAGACTTTCCGTATTAAGCACCCGCAGTCACACTGTGGTAGGAGTAGAAGTCCTACAATTGTACGTATACGATACATAAAAGAGGGGAATTATAATAAGTGATCATAAGTTCACACACAGACACGCACAAAGAGCACAAGCACACGTCACCAAATGACTCTGGCACAGATACCAGATCATAACTCCATGTTGCGTGAAACCTTTGTTAATTAAGTGGAAGTCGTTCATCCCAACCATTCGTTCATTACAAACGCACCGGATAACCTTAACCCGTGAAAGATACTTGGGCCTATTGCACACACACACACCGTGTGTGTATGTATACATGTCTGGTCTTATTAAATAAAACCTGAAGCTGCTATTATGCTGCTGATGCAGCTGAAGCTGCTGATGCTGCTCCCGTTGCACCTGTGATGGGGATTTGCACTGTTTATTGAAAATGTGTTAGAATCCAACAAGTTTCCCATCGCTTCATGAGACGCCGCTCTATGCAATCAGGCAAATTCGGGGATGGCGGCGTTTGGACAGAAAAGCCTTCGAGTCGGCTCTAATGGCAGTTCCCGCCTTCTCTGATCCGAGCAGCCTGGTTGATCTATCAGCTGCGGATCTCTTCGACATCTATGAACAATCAATGGTCGACATCATTGATCGCCTGTTTCCGGCGCACCCAGCCAAGCTCTGTTCACATCTTTCCCTTTGGTTTGACGGAGAATGTCACACCTTCCGCCGCCAAGCCCGTCGTCTAGAGCGCATTTACCGGCGTACACGTTTGCCAGCTGACCGTACTGCCTGGATACGCTTCGTTCGATCAATGCATCGGCGCCATAGGGAGAGGAGGGTGAACTCTGGTGATGCCAGACGACTCAGGTCGACGTTCAAGGATCTTCTTGGTCGGCCTCAACCTGCTACTACTATCCATGTTCCTCCATTCACAGCTACCGACTCCGTCAATCACTGCTCCTCTAAGATTCTCTCTGTCCATTCTGATGCTGATGGTTCATCTCCGCCTGACTTCATCCCAACGGACTGCAGCCTGTCATCCCTTGAGCCTGTAACTGATATCGACCTGCGCCGATTGGTTCTCGCCTCCTCGCCCAAGTCTTCAGAGCTTGACCCTCTGCCGTCGTTCCTCATTTAAGAATCGATCAACATCCTCCTTCCATTTCTCACCCTCCTCTGCAATACATATCTACGCGAACGAGTCCTACCGGCCACTCAGAAACGGTCGATCATTACTCCTACCCTGAAGCAGACAGGGCTTACCCCATCTAGCTTTAGGCCAATAGCTAATGTAATTTTGATTTTTAAAATTGTTGAGAAATTGGTAGCTTGCCAACTGTTTAATTATTTAGACTCCAACAAGTTTCTTCCTCCTTGTCAATCTGGCTTTCGTAAGGCGCGCTCTACTGAGACCCTTCTGCTAATTCACCTCCCTGACATCTACCGCGCTAGCGATAGATCCGATGTCACTCTCTTGGCCCTCTATGACGTGAGTGCTGCCTTTGATTCTGCCGACCGTGAAATTCTTCTGCGCCGACTTTCCTTATCGTTTGGCATTAAGGCCTTGCCTCTAGCCTGGCTTGCATCCTACCTGACTGACCGCTCCCCTTCTACTATCTTTTGCTCTAGTCGAATTATCTTGTGCCATTTCCTCGGGTTGTCTATTATCACATGATGGATCATCTTTTTAAATGTCGATTCCATCTTTCTACCAATCCAACAACCTCTGGATGTCCTGGCGTGTCAAATCATGGATTACAACCCAGTAAATTGATAAATCCTCTTGTCAAACTGGCTGTGAAGTTTGTTCTTTGATCGCTTATGATCACAGAAGACACACCAACGTTCATGAACAGTTCCATCAGCGCCTCACATACAGCGACTTAGATAAAAAAAAAAGACTGTTGGCCATCTGGTGCACGAGTCCACAATACATAAACAGTACTTGTGACCTGCAGCATATACCTGATCGATTGGGCCAGCGAGGTTCATCGTCATTCTTCTGAAGGCAACGTTTTCTCTTGGGACTGGAGTGATAGGCACTCTATACATCACCAGACTTCTTGCCTTCAGTTGACACTTCTCGCAAGATTTACACAATTTCACAATGTCTCTTCTCATCTTTGGCTATACAAAAGACAATATTATTCGCTCTCTAGTTTTCTCTTTTCCAAGATGTCCCCCCAAACACCGATTAGTATGCCAACTCCATCACTTTAAGTCGTCTCTGCTTTGTAATACCAGTTGACATATTGTCTAGTCTAATTTCTGATATTTTTATACAGTAATCCGTTAATTACACGGAATTCAGATTCTTTCTCTTGTGCTAACTTCCACCATGACTCCAACGATTCATCCTTTCTCTGTTGCACTTTAAACTTTTTCGCATCGGCGATCTGCACCTTTCGTTCTTCATTCATCTCATCATCTCTAAATAAATCGTTTATCTCTACATCACATTCATTGTCTGCCTCATTTAAATTTAATTTGCCATTCTCGCATATAGCCATCTTCTGCTCATTCATCTCTGATCTTAAACCATCTCGTGATTAGCTCCGTTGCTCATTATTTTCGTGTTCCACATCACTTGAACTTTCAGTTTCAGTCTTCTCTTCAACATCTGACTCTGCGCTCTCGTCATTACATTTGTTCGCACATTCACATCTCCTTGTATCGTTTTTCACTTTCATCTGTGCTAGGACTTTTAATGTGGCAATTATTTCTGGATGCAATAAGAATCTGTCTGTACTGCGCATGTTTGCGATGCCAGCACACATGATGTGACATAGGGTTTAAGTGAACACTGAACTTTACGTGGAAATCCCTCTTCTTCCACATAATCAAAACACAGTCTAATATCTACTTTCAGAAACTTTGCAGGAATCGCATCTCCGGCCACACATTGCAAATTCACTTTTCCAATTTGTTCTACCTTCATGCTTTCCGGCAATTCTTCACTAATCACCAGAATCTCCCCACAGAGTCGCTCAGTGCACCTTCACTGGCTCCCTTCCGTTCATTCAAGGAATCTCGACCCCGACATGCTGCAAGAAGGATTTCTTCAATATTTAATTCGACTGACTATCATCTTTTTCCACGACTTCTTCTTAGGCCCGGGTTAACCATTGGAGCACACGGAGCACGTGCTCCGGGGTCCCTGACGACAAAGGGGGCCCGAAGTATGAGCCATTTTTTTATCTGTCTCAAAATGCAAATTGAATTCACTTTTGGTGAAAAAAATGGAATTCATTTTGATGAAAATGCGGCGACCAGAGACATTACTTTGCACTCAGCCTAGAGTATTAGTAATGTGTACTCTATATATTTTAACTATCTCTGTGGTTAGGCTATTATCATCTTGTTGACATGTTGTGCCGACTTGTGCGTAACTAACTAACTAGGCAACTTTGCTGTACTTTTAGTCATTATAACATAAACTTGAAGTATTGAATAATCATTCAATTATCTCGAGTACTCGCCAGTGAGTTGTTTACACTTGCTGTAAAGTGCGAACAAGGGAAGCGAAATCGCGAAGTGTTAACACCCAAAACTGACGTCGTTCTCTCAAAGTAGTAGCATTGTGTCTGGTAGTGTGCCTGTGACTGTGAGTGGAAAGACGATGATGCGCAAATTTTGAGTTCTAAGGAGAGCGCACATGAAAATGAGATGTCTGCAACTGCAAGAGCAATTCAGTCTATCAACAACGACGATCATTGAAACAATGTATATTCCTTATGAGGCCGTAGAATCAGATGTGCTGGCAGGCTATCAATTTCAGAGTTACTCGTCAGAAAAAGCTGAAGACAAAGTAGTCGCAGTAAATATATAAGGGAATTTCAAATTTATTGTTAGTGGTATAATACTAATTACACCACATAAAGGAATTGCTTGGCTGTGAAAATACAACAAGGTACTGACCGTAAGGTTTCATTCTGTAAATACAAAGAGGCCTACAATTATATTTTGTAATTTTCAGATACTTTTCAAAAGTATTGTAATTAATTATTATCAAAATATACAGATATCTGTCACGTACCTGTGTCCGTCTGTTACATTTTGTTTCTGTAAAATAAGCCACATTTGCAAATCTAAATTACTTTGCATAACGTGACAGACTGACAGTACTGTCAGTATAAAAACATAAAATAGCCCTAAATAAATTTTTGTGTTTTCCATTTTTTTTAAATTTGCTATTTATCTGATTCATTCAATTCTGTTCACACAATTTGAGCCTACAGTTTGAACTAGTTAGTTGTCTTATGTGAGATGAACTTAAGGCGCTAATGTGGTCACTGTGATGCAGTGAGTGCGTCGCTGTAGCCCGCTGCCTGTATATCCCGTTTGCGCGTTTTTTGACAGTTTGATGATGAAAAAGCCAATGTGACTAGTGACTACTAACTAGTGTAGAATAATTTGACAATGCATTTGCTGAATTTTGCACTAAGCTGTTGCTCTGTAATTATGCGAATATGCGTCAGTAAATTTAATGTGCTTACTATTATTGTTGAATTTTTTTGTTGATTGGGGTTCGAGGAGATTTGAATAATACTAAATTATGGAAGGAAGAAGGGAGGGTTGGGAGGAAGAGGTTGGAGGGGGAGGAGAAAAGAAGGGGAGGAGGAGGAAATTAGGGACGGAGGGCCCCGCCATTACAGAGTGCTCCAGGGCCTCAGGACCCCATAACACGGGCCTGTTCTCCTTGAATTCCATCGTCCAATAGAATCTCTGTTTGAATACCACATTTCATTTCCGACTTTACTTCAGTTTCGAGATTTTCTTGACCCGTGGTTTGATTTTCTGTATCACTAACCACTGGAATCCGATTCACTCTTGTGTTTTCCCGATGTCTACAAAAACTTTGTCACTGGAACTGGCCACAATTTAACCAAATGTTTGTCTAAGCCACAGTTGTGACAACGCTTCACCACCATACCTCGTTGTTCATTCCTTCATTTATCTCATACGGTGTATACGAAGTATTGCCTTCTGTCTTGGCTAACGGCGCTGGCGACTTATATATACCTGACGACCAAACGTCACTTCTCTGTTCTCATTGGGTAAAGGAACACTAGTCTTGATTTCTTTACCTTTGAACTGATTCGCTATTTCTCAATTGCTTTTCCACTTCTCACGTTGGCTTTGATTCCTGAACGTTGGGAAGGATAACTGGTTGTATTTGGGAATGCAAATCCAATTCGATTGTCCAAATGAATGAAGGTCTACGACTGTACTAGCTTGGAGACATTCTGCTTCTTCCTTCGACAATATAAATTGTAGCGGCCCTGGCGGTAGACACTTTTTCAGTTTATCCGCCACCAGCAAATCAAAGAGCCTTCCATACTCTCTATTCGCATTTCAACTTCTCACATAATAGTTTCGCAAGTTCTTAAGTCTTGCCTTAAACATCATATAGGTCTCTTCTGTTGTCTTCTTGGCATCCACGAACTTTGACCTATAGTCTCGTGGCGTCAATTAGAATTCTTTTAGCAAATGCTGCTAACTCGTTCATAATTATTGTTTAGATTATCGAAGTGTAACGAATTGTTACAGGCGCTAAGTAAATTGCTTTCACTGAGATCACTTATAGTTAATTTTAATCGCTAGAGGCCACTGCGATAGTGCAATGCAGTGCAAGCCAGCCATAGATCTGCGGTAGGCGTGTCAGCCAATGGGAAGACTTCCCTCCATTTTCTTTCGTTCGTGATTGGCTAGAGGCTAGCGCGGGTGAATGTTGGCGCCTTTTTCTTGGCCTGTAGTCAGATGCAGCCTAGACGTTGAAGTGGTTGGTCGGAATTCGTGACCGTGGAGACAAATTTGGCGCGAATTTGGCTTAACTGCGTAGAAAGTGATTTTGAGATTAAAACGTCGAAAATTATCAAAAGTCGAGAATAAAATTCGATCGTAACCACATCTTTGAAGATCGGGCGTAGAATTATCAACCGGGTGTTCAATATTTCTTCGAATTCCGGATTTTTGGCAAAATTATACGAAGGCTGTGATCTCAATGGAATTGGTGCAATGGAGCTCCAGTGATGTTTGATATCTCTGACGTGGAGTGATATTTACTGGATTTGGCTGAAATCATCAATATTGGAAATTGGGAGGAATATTTCTTGAAAGTTCAGGGAGTAGAATCCTTTTCTTTTAATTCGCATATTGAAATCTCCAGAATTAGTTTAATAAATATGATCGTTTGATTAAGTGCGTATAAGTCAATCGACGCGATTGGTCGATAAGTTAGAACACTTGCGCTATATTAATGTTCATGTCAACTTAGTGAAAATATTGCGATAGTATAAGATTACCGATATCATTGTACAACGTTAAGTCGATAATTTCATTTCTGTTTTATTAAATAATTATAATGGAAGAAGCGATGTTATCTGAACATGAAACTAGTCGAGTAGGCGACATATTGGAAAGGCTGGTAGAAACCCAGAGAACACTTGTAGAGCGCCAGACAAATCAAGAATCCATACTAAGTGCCTTGGTTGAAACTCAGAGGGCATTTGTAGAGCGCCAGTCAAATCAAGAATCTACACAGTGCATTTGTAGAGCGCCAGTCAAGTCAGGAAACGTTTTTATGTGCACTGGCTGAATCTCAGCAAACCTTCGTAGAAACTCAGCGAGAGTTTGTGGAGCGCCTGTTATCAGATAGGATCCCTGAGAAGAGAGAGCAAAAGGAAATAAAGTTGTTGTGAGAGCGCCGAACCCTAGTGAGGGCTCGACACTGACCCTGCTGCGCCAGCAACGGAAGCCGCGGACATGCCACTCGTCATCCATGGTAGAATGCCTCAGTTTTCTAGCATAGTACAACCGGAAGCGAAGCCTCGCTCTCGTCCTAGCAAGAAAAGGCGACAGCGGTTGCAGCAGACAGATAGAAGAGAACAGGCCCACAGCGCTAGCAGGCTGGGTTCAAATCCAGGGCCTGTATACTCCTCAGACGTTCTCTCACAACAGAACGGTTTGAGCTTTCGGCGTCATTAATGGTAGTAATAATTTCACCCAAAATGGCCTTTTCACAGCAAAACTACGAAACGCGTTATCTACTGTTTCAAAATATAATGGTACTTCCATCACATCAGTTGGCATTTTAGGCAATATCTGCCTTATTGCATCGCCTATTTTCTTAATTTTTGACACCAAGGTTTCACTTCCTGGTGTTTCCTTCTCTCTGCTTCCCGTTCTTTAATTTGAGTTTCTTTTAATGCCAACTTTGATTGTTCCATTCTTATCCGTTCACCTCTTTCCGTTTCTGCCTTTTTCCAAACTTTCTCTCTGAAGTTTGAGTTATTCTTGCGTCTGTTTTATGCGTCTATTTTATGCGTCTGTTTTATGCGTTCCAATTCTAAAAATTCGAGCATTTTCCTTTCTTCTTCACGTATTCTTCTCGCTTCAAGCTGTTGCTCTTCATCACTTTTCCTAACCCTTTCAAATTCGATCACCTGCTTCGGTCTTCGTCTTTTAGCATCTTTCCTATCTCTTCTCAACTGTTCTAATTTAATTTCGAACTGATGCCTTTGCAACTCAAGTTCTGCCTTACGCACTTCTTCTGCTTTCTCTTCTTTCTGTCTCTATAGGCGCAATTCTTCCGGCCTTACAAGTTGTGCCTTCTCTTCTTTCTCTCTCTGAAGACGCAATTCTTCTTGCCTTGCAAGTTCCGCTTTCTCTTCTTTCTCTCTCTGAAGACACAACTCTTCCTGCCTTGCAAGTTCTGCTTTCTCTTCTCTCTCTACCTTCTCTTCTTTTACTCTCTGAAGACGCAATTCTTCTTGTCTCAGAAGTTCTGCCCTTTCTTCTTTCTCTCTCTGAAGACGTTCTGCCTCTTGTCTCATTTTTTTCTCTTGTCTCCGTTTCTCTTCTCATTCTTTCTCTTCTTGTCTCCATGTCTCCTCTCTTTCATCATCATCCACTGCGTCATCAGCTCCATAGACATAGGCCCTGAGGCTTTTCAATAGCCTGTTCTACAGCACCGCCAATGGCGCCTTCTTCGACTTCTTCCATGACCCACACATCGGCGAGTGCATGGATCATGTCACTACGTGACATACCTAATTGTTTGTCTTCAAAACCGGCTTTCACCAAACGCTGTTTTAGCCTTCCCGTATACATCTTCTTAATCTCTGCTTGTCTTTCAGCACTTAGTTTCTCCATCTTACTTGTTTACTTCGGTGATTTCTTTTTTCAAAGAAGTCACGGTTTTTCTTGGTCTGTGAATTGATAAACACGCGGGATTTTTTGTGTATTTCTTTGTGTAAAACAACGAAATTTTTATACCGTTTTATCGTGTTCCACCGTCGCTGATATCGTAGAGTCGCAAAACACCGTTGCTGATATCGTAAACTTGATCGCACTTTCACTAGTCACGTAGATTTTTCTATGCCACCTTCGTAGACTTGAATACCACCTGTCTCTGATATCGTAGCCTTTTCTTTCACACCTCCGCGGTAACGCAAATCGAATCCCACCTTCGGCGATATCGTGGATTTTTTCTATCCACCGCTTCTGTCACCAATATGTCAACACTTCTTCTTCTGTCGACACAGTCCTATTAATCTCACTTCTCTTAGGCCTAAATAGCCTATTTAACTCTCACCTGTTCTATCTAACTCTACGTCTAGGTAGCTATCTATATGGTATTACGCATCAAACACAGACAGTCCGGAACTTTTTCAGCATTTTTCTTCTTTATATCACCCAGAAATATTCAAATTATAAAACAAAGTTCAAATACAGTCAGCATCACTTTTCTACAGAACTGAAACCATCAACTGTCAGCAAAATCCTTCCCGCGCTTAGGCACGTGCTCTTGCTATGCCTGAGCGACATCTAATTATCTATGTAGCAGCTGAAGTACAGGCCGCGCGCCTCGTTAAGACAACACATTTAAACGTTATAATTATATATATATATATATATATATATAATGCTAATGCAAAGCGAGCTAAATATATGATGCAATATTTTACACTGAAGTAGAGCTTGTTCTCAAAACTCAGTTGACAGTATGTATGTATGCATGTTTTATGTATGTATATTTCGGCGGATCCCCGGAACAGCGGACCTTCAAAATAGCGGACCCCGGAATAGCAAACCCAAACCCTTGGCAAGTAACTTGATGCAAGAATATTAATAAGCAAGATCGTCAGAAGTACAGTAAGACAGAGATTATAAAACTTAACACGTAACAGAAAGATTTGGACTTGTTGAAGTATGGCTTAAAGTCTGAGCAGGAAAAAGAACGAAACCAGGTCAATAAGCGTCATTAAAGGTATTAGTATTCCTAAAGAATTTGCGTGTGAAAGAAGTAGAAAGCTGATTCAAGAGAAGCAACTATTTTTCCTGGCGGTCTCTATAACTGCCCATCTTTCCATTAATTTAAATCCATAATTTACTGGTCATAGTAGACTGTCTTGTATACAGTTCTATAGTAAAGATCTTTCAGTTGAAATTAAAACATTTATTGCCCAATCGCTAATAAAATCACAACTATCACGGAACCATTAGGCCTACACAGTAACTGTTAATCTGTAGATGAATCATACCAGGCCTGTGCTCTACCAAACACTACTTATGCCAACACCAATTAAGATATAGTCCGTATTACAATCTACTTTACCTCCTTCGTAAGTCGGCTGGCTTGTCTGACATCTGGAACCACGTTTGGACAGTTTTTCATCTAACAACTCAGAAAGTCTTTAGCTGTAGCTGTCTAATAGTAAGGAATCTTTAATCTTTTTATTTTGACCGTCAAGTTTTTAAGGTTGGAACATGGACGCCTAGGTATAATATAGGTGTCTATTGTTGGAAGCTATTCGATTTACGGGCTGCTGTTAGTTCGCATCTGTTTTCTTGATATTTGCATATGAATATGTATAAGTCGGTGTTGGACGCTCATAAATATTTAATATTTTTAAGCCAGCCGTTATTGGATGATGTTAGGCGATTGCCTAGTTGCAGCATCTGAATGTATGTGGCGCCCTCTAAGTAGTTCCCTTGAAGAGGCGTTATATAAATCTACGAATGAATGAATGAGTGAATGAATCTAATGCTCTGAGTTGTAGCGTGATTTCGCTGGGCTTTGCCGCTGCACACATATTCTCGAATATTCTCATTCAAATTTGTAAAGCGCCAGTGTAACCTACGAGAAGAGCTAAATGTTAAATGTAAATGTCCACGTTTTCATTCACTATAGTGACCATGTGGGCTCAACCGTACTCATTTTCAATAGATTTGTCGGATGAGCTCTTACGTTCACCGTTTGTATGGATGCCACGCTCTTTGGGGTCTCGTGTACTGACCGTGTTAGCTAGACCCAATTTTTATTCAATACCTATCCAATTAGAGCGAAGAAATTATATAGCGCAAATCTAGACAAGAACAATCTATATCAAAACGTCTGTCTGTCATAGAATCTACAAAGCGCAGAAGTGATGGCTTCGAATTGGTTGTTAGTATTCGACTTATTTAAGTAGACCCTATTGGGGGCCTATGTAGAAATGGAATGCATTAAAAATTACATCAAATGGAGATGCAAGAATCATTTTCCATACGAAGATTTAAGGTATCATTATGTACAATAATTCTGTTAGTTGAGCAAGGACTATACACGGATTTTTATACTCTGTTCTGACTATATAATTTTGAGCTAAACATTTAATTAGGTAACAGCGGTGGTTGAATTTGTCACAGTTCATTTGTGTAAAACGTATAACGCATTTCAAATCGTCATGCATTAATATTAAATAACATTAAAATATTAGCAATAAAAATCAGTCATACTCACGTTGACCCCAACCTTGCCTGATGCAGTAGCGATTGACGTTGAACTGGTCAAAACGACTGTCCTTTAGCATGTACCCTTCAAATTGTGTCAGGATATAACATTGCTTGCCATAGCCTACGATGACCGCCCTGCAGGACCCCAGGGTAACACAGAAGTGAACGCAAGCTAGTCGATTCATATTTGGTATCCTGATGCTAAAGTCGTGATAAGTGCCTTTGAATAGCCTACTCCAACGTGTCCTTTAAATGCTGCAATATCCAAATGCAATAGAACTCATACAACGGTTCACCGTTCACCAATACATCGACATTCACAACAGGTCACGACGATTACGATATTTTCCAACGATTATTACAGTCAATCAACCAATCGGTCAACTTTATTGTTCACCATAACAGATCAAACACAATGTTATAATAGCAGACCTGAAATTCCGGGACAATAGTTGTCAATAGATGTTTAACTCAAGTTCAGCTGACACGGTTGCCCTAATACAAGTTTTTATTACTCATTCTAACTATTACAATAGATAATTATGTACTACTTAATGCCTTATAAGTAATAATTATGGTAAACGTAGTTGCACAGAGAGTAGGCCTATACATGACATTGTACCAGTTCGTTTGACAGGACCACATCGAGTACACAATTCCAAACAATTACACCTAGTGTAACATTGCGCACACACTTCCAAACAATTACACCTAGTTTACATTGAACACACAATTCGAAACAATTACACCTATTTTAACATTGAGCACGAGCACACAATTCCAAACAATTGCACCAAGTTTAACATTGAGCACACAATTCCAAACAGTTACACCTAGTTTAACATTGTAAAGACTGTGAAATTATTACAATTACATTGCAGACATAAATTGAACCTTTATCTTGTTTTCAAACTGGTGCAGTGTCGGCACTTGGCAGACTGGTGAGTTCACTCGGAAAAGTATTCCAGAGTACCGGACCGTAAATTCTAATGCCATGTCGCCTAACATCAGTGCGCTTGTTGCGTTGATTATACTTCTTAGAGGGGCGAGTTAGATGGTCATGAAACTCAGAGTTTTTATAAAACCAACCATCGTACGTTTTAGGTACTAAGCGCTTATGACACGTATACATAAATAACCCGTCCTGAAGTTCAAAGGGCAGTATTTCCAGTGTCAGAAATAGACTTTTCGTATGATCGTTTGGAGGTGCTTTGCATACAATTCTCATGACACGTTTCTGTAGGTTCGTCAGGCAGACCAAAGGGGTACGATAAGTAGATGCCATATAATATTGCTGTAAGATATGTAGGGGTATATTAACGAGTAATATAAGTGTACAAGCGTATGGCGCGGTAAGAGATGCCGGATGCATGAGATTATGCCAATGTTTTACCATCTTTTTTTTATAAATTTCAGTTATGTGTACTTTTCAAGATAGGAGTTTATCAATGTGTACCCCAGGCCCACATTAAGGGGGTGCTAAGGGTGCTACAGCACCTGGGCCAACAGTTTTGATGAGCCCGCATTTAACCTCACTATCTTCATTGATGATGTACCCATTGATCGGACTGACTCCACCAAATGTCTAGGAGTAATAATTGACTCTTGTTTAAACTGGAAAGATCATATACTCTTTGTTTTTAAAAATAGCAAAAAATATTGGTATTTTAAAAAGAGTCAGTCATTGCCCATCATCTACCGAACTTCTAAACTTATACTATACTCTAATTTTTCCTTATATTTCCTACTGTAATATCTCCTGGGGTGCTAATTATAAGACTGCCCTAAAAATTTAGGTTGCCAGTACCAAACTCCTATTCATTGACAATAACATTTGATTCATTGATTGGTTGGTTGGTTGAAAAATGTACGAGTTCGGGCGTGTGAGACGACTTGCAGGTCTATAATTATTATAATCCCCACCGGAAAGATGTCATCTTTTGAACGAGTTAGGTAAGATGACAATATATCCAGCTCATGGCTAAACAAATTGGGGTCGTTTCCAGGGGGTGTATAGATAACACCTACCGTAAACGCCTTCCCTACATGCGGCTTGAATTTTATAAATATACACTCATAGGCGCCAGGTTTACCCCTTGACCGGTCTGCTTCCAGCACTTGGAATTCTCAGTGGTTTTTGATAAAGAAGCCAACCCCCACAGTTTTCCCCAGTTCAGCACCTATGTACAAAATCATACCAAAGCATATTCATACACTCAACCAAGTCCTCTTGTAACCAAGTTTCAATCAAAGCAAGAACGATTGGTCGGGCAACAGATAAGAGGACATTAGTTTCAGGTACTTTACTAAGCAAACTCCTAGTCATACAGTTTATATGCAGTAGCGTAAACGATTGCTTAGCATTTACACACTTTGGACCAACTTCGTCAGCACATATGTACTTGCTACTATGTGGCTTTACATCATCATAATAATTTATGTCTGGGTCTATATCTGGGTTATTGATAATAATGAAGTTTTCATATTATTCATCAACTAGGTTGATGAATAGACTGTATTTATGTGGCCACTTCTCTCTATAAGTCATCAAAGAAGTTCTCGAGGCTTAAAAAACCACCAGCCCTAAGGCCGCCATAGAAACAATGAGGGCTTAAAAATGATATATGGTTCAAAATCAAGGTTTGCTAGCCAGCTGAACCGCTTCTGATCCAACCTGACGTTTTTAGAAGCCACCCTCCACCTGAGCCAACAGCTCGGCAAAAAAACCACCACTACACCTTCCGCTTGCTGCCATGCCGAGAAATTTCCCACGAGGTCGGGCCGAGCCAATGGGTGCCATGAACAGGATAAACTAGTCAATTAAAAAATTTAATCGGTTATGGTATACACGAAACATAATGTTAGGCAAAACTTTTTCAAGTTGCTATTTATAGGAAAAACAACCCCTGCTCTTGTAGCTGCATTGGGGAGTATTGTTTCAAACATTTAGCAGAACTGCGAAATGGTTACGAGACAAGACCATCTGCTAAATGTTAAAGGGGCATCAGAAACCGCATGAGTGAGTGTATGAAGTGTGGTTATTATGCTATAGAATCGAGAATACGACGTGGTGGGTCAGTTGGTGAATTTAATCAAGAATGGGAGCGACTATCGAATATATCAGTAAAAGTAAACAAATCTCATTTCAACAAACAATACATAATAATACATAATTATTGTACTAAAGAAAAGTTTACCATACTAGTATGAACATTTTTTTTAACTATGACATTGTCTATGGATGAAAGCATTGAACTATTGCTGAGTGAGTTTACCGGGCCCTCAACTCTTCGGGCTGTTCTACAGAACATCTTAGATGAACCCATCCCCGATGCAGTCAAACGGCGTTTAGTAGAGCCAAATATTCCAAGACCAGTTCCTCCAAAGCGTAAGCATAGAGGGACAAAACGAAAGGCCATTCTGGCAGAGTTTGATCCGCTGCTATCGAAGAAGGGCAGAGGTGAACCAGAGCTTGCCAGCATCCTGAGAGATTTCAGAGCAGTGGTACCAGAAGGGTACGAACAAAAGAGAGAAAGATCTGCTGGCTTTCTTGAGTGGGATGTATCCAAGAATAATTACACAAATCGAAAAAGAGTTAAATAGTAAGCGTGGGCTAAAGATCACTCTAGTATTGACGATTGAGCTGGAACAAATAAAACTAGACACTGGCGATACAATCACCACAACCAGCTACTTCAGGAGTGTCGCTGCACCAATCCTCAATAAAGTTGATATCCAGGGAGATGTGCATGAGGCCAAGAGCGAAATCCTAGAGCGCATCGAGGAGTTCACCAACAATGCATCTGGGTGGAGAGTGAAGAGAGTTTTGACTTTAGATTTAGGCGCCTTAAAATATCAATATTTCGAGCCAGAAGCTACTTTCCCTCACCAGGACATATACCCTCTCGCGCGGTTACTAATGTAAAGAATGAAGATAACCGATGCTTCGAATGGGCCATACTAAGCGCAATATATCCAGTAGGCCATGGACAATATCAGGATAGTCCAACTAAGTATCGGGCCAATCTTTGTGAGTTGGATTTTACAAAAATCGATTTTCCGGTGAAGGTAACAGATATCGAAAAGTTTGAGCATCAAAACCCAACTAGAAGCGTCTGAGCCTTCGGCTGGAATTAAGATCCGTATCTAATTCACATTTTAAACCGGACCAGTGTCCACAACGTCGACCTTCTACTACTGGCTGACGGCGCAAATGAAAATTTTCATTATGTCTGGATCAAGGACCTAGCCCGGATGCTTTCTAGAAACAGTAAAAATACATTGCGAAAACATCTTTGTCGTCGCTGTCTTCATGTCTTCTCCACAGAAGACCTTTTGCGCGAGCACATCAGAGACTGTATGGGTATTGGTAAGATGCCTCAGAGGATCGTAATGCCTAAGGAGGATAAACATGTCCTCAAATTTCAGAATCACCACAAACAAATGCGCGTTCCGTATGTTGTCTACGCTGATTTCGAGACTCTGAACATCCCAATCAAAGGTACCGCCATGAACCCCAACGACAGCAACACCAGTCAGATAGCTGAGCAGAAGCCGTGTAGCGTTTGTTATATATATAGTGGTTCGATGCGACGGCGGGGCGCAAATGAAAAAAAACGGCGCAAATGAAAATTTTCATTATGTCTGGATCAAGGACCTAGCCCGGATGCTTTCTAGAAACAGTAAAAATACATTGCGAAAACATCTTTGTCGTCGCTGTCTTCATGTCTTCTCCACAGAAGACCTTTTGCGCGAGCACATCAGAGACTGTATGGGTATTGGTAAGATGCCTCAGAGGATCGTAATGCCTAAGGAGGATAAACATGTCCTCAAATTTCAGAATCACCACAAACAAATGCGCGTTCCGTATGTTGTCTACGCTGATTTCGAGACTCTGAACATCCCAATCAAAGGTACCGCCATGAACCCCAACGACAGCAACACCAGTCAGATAGCTGAGCAGAAGCCGTGTAGCGTTTGTTATATATATAGTGGTTCGATGCGACGGCGGGGCGCGAAGAAGGCAGTGCTATACCGCGGAGAGAACGCCGTGGAACAGTTCCTACGACGACTACAAGGCGAGCTGGCCTCTATCGACAAAAGGCTGGCCACCCCAGCCAGAATGGCTATGTCAGCGGCCGATCGTCAATCCTTCCACGAGGCTTTCGAATGTGACATCTGCGGAAAAGCGCTCGAAACGAATAGAGTTCACGACCACTGGGCTCATCGTGTCAACACATCTCAGTGCACTGCTCCGTGTTATTTGTTTCGTTCTTGATGCTCTCGAGTTTCATCCAACCGACTGTTTTGTGTGACTCTCAGAAAATTGAGTAACTGCTGGTGCTGCATAATCTTTTATTGTTACGTTATTCAAACTTTTGCTGAAAAACGTTGGACTTTATACTGCTAAGTTGGATTGCGTTCACTCAGCCTGGTGTACAACGTGTACGTCAATCGTCAGCGTATATGGTTTCAATCTACTAGCCCTTTGACTATAATAGATATGCTGCTTCTTCTACTACGCTAAGACTACGAGATTACGGCAACGGCCACACTGGTCCTTTTTGGAGTGAATACGGTACTCTTCAAACCAGCTCCAGTCGCTTCGATCGGTCGAACTACATCTTCCGTGCATTGTACTAAAAACTCATCCGACTCTTCAGTCTCTTCAAGTTTGACAACGCCTTCAGAACCCGTCACGAGCTTCTCTTCGACACTACAACAACAAAGCCGACCTACTGATGAACAGTTAGAAACCCTCAAATGTCACCCTCCACCGCCTGGACTCAAAAGATCTTACACAGGCTTCCCAGGACTCCGGATCTCTGACTGGAATGCTCGCTCGCTTACAGACAAATATGCCTATGTCGCTCAAACCATCCTTGAAAACAATTTGGACATCTTCTCTGTCACCGAATGTTGGCACCGTGCCCCGCATGATGTTCCTCTTCTTCGGGCGGCACCTGCTGGCTGTGCATCCTCGCAGACCTCGCTACCTTGTTCCTGATGGACGACAGATCCGCCATCTACTACCGCTCTCTTCGGGCCTCAACGATCCGCAGGCTCGACATGGAAATTACTACCTTTGAAGCGTCGTGCCACACCTTTTCCTCATCGTTTGGTCCTACAGCACTTCTTAATGTCTATCGCTCCGGCTCAGCCCCATTACAGCGAAATTCTTCGAAGAATTCTCCTCAGTTCTGGAAAGTCTTTTTACCCGAAACAGTCAATTGGTTATTCTTGGCGATTTTAATATCCACTTCGAGGACCTTGACAATTTCACCACCACCCATTTTCAGGACCTACTAAAGCAATTTGGCCTGCTCCAACATGTCAAAGAAACGACTCATCTCTGTGGAAACATTCTCGACTTAATTCTCACCGCTGATGATACCATACACGATCTGCATATGCATCCTCCAACTGTTTCCGATAATTCACTCGTGGACTTCATTCTCCCGTCGCCTCACTCACTACCTCTACACACGATCCGTATGGTACGTGGATGGAAGTCTCTCGACTACGATGTATTTAAGAACGCCATTCGCAACTCAAAGCTCTCATCGGAACCTTCTCTCCTTGATGCGCTCTCCCTTGAAGACCTTTTTGAACTCCACTCCTCTACAATGACCGAGCCTCTGAACAAGATGCTACCGCTACGGAAATCCGCTCCCGTGACAGACCAATTGATGCATGGTTTGATGCTGAGTGGTGACAAACTCGCTGTCGTGCTCGCTGTGCAGAAAGACGCTAACGCCGCTCTCGTGACCCTGCAGATCATCGTGAGTGGATAAACCAACTACGGTCTCTACATCGCTTCCACAATCAGAAGGAATCGGACTACTAGGAGAGCGTGGTCTCCTAGCACAAAGACAACCCTAAAAGACTCTGGTACACGATTTCCAGTGTGTTGGGGCGCGCTCTTCGCTCGCCAAGCGCTGCAGCTTTTTCTGCAGACGAAATTCTCCAAATGCTGACGCAGTAGATTGACAAGTTACGTATATCAACTGCTGATGCCCCTCCTTCTCAATCTTCTCGAACGGAATCCAATTTTGATGAGTTCCGCCCGATTTCTGTGTCTGAACTCTACCGTGTAATTAAATCATTTAATCATAAGTCATGCGAACTCCACCTACTTCCCCTTTTATCATAGTTAACGTTTCAAATGTTTTAGCTCAGTTTCTTGTCTACTTATTCAACAGATCGCTTACTGAGGGCCACCTCCCGGTTTCGCAAAACAATCCATTGTGCTTCCCACCCTAAAGAAATCTTGCCTCGATCCAGCTGCTTGTCAATATAACCGGCCTATCTCTCATCTTCTTTCCTCTCTAAGACCCTTGAGAGACTTGTCTCCCTTCAGTTCCTTCCTTATCTTGAGCAAGCTGCCCTTCTTCCTCCTGTCCAATCGGGTTTTCAGGGTTGTCATTTCACTGAAACTGCCCTACTGTATCTTTTGTCTGACATCTATATGGCTATTGATCAATCCCATCTCTCGCTCCTAGCTCTTTTTGACGTCTCTTCGGAATTTGATATGGTCGATACCCTTCTACGTCGTTTGCAGCTATCCTTTGGCATCTCTAACACTCCTCTTCGGTTTCAATCATATCTTTCTGATCGCTCCAAGATGGTTGTCTCTGGTGACTATAGATCTCAATGGGCAGGGTTAGATTTGGCGTATCCCAGGGCTCAGTACTTGAACCTATCCTTTATATTCTCTATACAGCTGACATTTCCCTGATTTTTTTTACCAAACATGCTGCGACGGGCCACCTCTTTGCTGATGACGCACAAGCTTTTGTCCGTGGTCCATCATCAACTCTCCATTGTTTCCTCCATTGATGCACTTTCCCATGAGTTGCACCTCTGGATGTCAGCAAACCGACTTGGTTTAAATTCCGCCAAGACCCAGTTGATTTCTCCAGTTTCTCAACAGCTCGTTAGACAAATTACCAGGAAGCCTATCATTGGAAGATCTGAAAGTCACAAATGCACATGTAAACGAAATTTCTTCACGATGATGGGATGAGATTAGATCTGCTGGGGCGTAAAGGAGTCTACCCGTACGAGTTTATAGATAGCCATACTCGTTTCTAAAAAGATCGACTTCCACCCAAAGAAGCGTTTTACAGCAAGCTCACGCGAGAGATCATCTCGGATGCTAACTATCCACAACGAGTGTGGATGAATTCGACTGTAAGACTCTGGGTGACTATCACGACTTGTATCTCAAATTCAATAGTTCCAATTACCAGATATAGAAGTAATAAAGGCAACCCATACGCAGATTCTCGAGCAAGAAACAAAGTAACGAATCAACAATTCGTGAGAACGTTCCGCAGAGGGTGGCTGTATTTGAACGCACGAGATTTCATACCCGAAGACGCCGACATTAAGGAGTGGTTTAGTCCTGAGCTGGGGGTAAGCTATGAAACTGTCAATCATTACAATCTGTTCGATACACTGATTCATTCAAACGTATCCACGTTTAATTTTCGGTGGTATGTCTTTTTCACAATTCTCAAAACACCACAACAGGCTTCTGAAACACCTGGCTATAGACACCGAACTTTCTGATGCACTCAAACAACCGCTTTCCATCTCTACACAAGGGACAAGCTTGTGGACAACATCATACCAGCAAAAGCGCGGAATGTTGCCCATAAATGTTGAACCTGACCCTAATAGATGCGAGAGCAACAGCTGGTACAACCCTCAGAGGTCGTTTTTGACGAGAATGAAGTTCAAAGTTTCCTGGTTTGTTTACCTGAGGAGGAGGAGGACCAGTAAAAAAACGTTTTTAGCATGAACACACGTAAGACAAAATAATATTTTCACTGTTTCCTCGATTATAATGCAGGAGAGCAAAGCCGGGGACTGTTTATCGGGGTCTGCGAATAAATATGACACAAACTGGGAGACTGTGCATAACTGGCTGGCAGACGTGAAGTTACTGCATGCAGTGCAAACAGACTTTTTTTGTACAAGCCGCCAAAGCGACACAGCCTGTGTCGATGCACCATCTCGCCGGAATTCCATCGTGTAGCGATCTCCACTTAGGAATGCTGTGTGGGTGTTCAGACACGCGGTCGGTGTCGATGCAACTCGACACCGAATGCCATGGCGGCGCATTTTCAGAAACTAGCTCATCTCCAAGATTTTATTCGTGGGTCAGAATGCAGCCCACCGTTTTTAATAACAAGTGAAGGGTAGTCTACCCCGACACTGTGAATTTAAAACACTCAAACTAGCAATTGTGTGAGCGATGTAAAATATTTCTAACTAAGCACTCAAGCTAAATATTTTCATTCATTCATTCATAAGAACATTTAAATAGCGCCTTTTTAAGGGTGCTACTCAGAGACGCTCCCGTCGAGTCATGCGCTCAGAGATCTACAGAGCATTTATAACTTCTTTAGGCGTTACAACCTTTATATTATCGCCGAAGTTATGAAGCCAGATGGCACTTCGTAGAGTTCCGAAGTAGTAGGAGGCCTATAATTAATAACTGAATTCTCAAATTACCACGAGAAAAACAGTTGTTAAGTTAGGTCAATTGTCATTTAGCCTGAACAACTTAAAGACTCTAATTTCTTAAGACGATTTCTTCGTCTGAATTAAAGATGTGGATAATTATTTCTCTGTTATAAAAAGAATAGGAAAATTGTAATTGTAGCTGAACACTTGTATAGTGCCTCAAGGTGACATAAGGTGTAAGTGAACACTGGATTTTACGCGGAAATCCCTCTTCTTCCACGTCACAACCACACAGTCTAACATCGACCTTCACAAATTTTGCAGGAATGACATCTCCTGCCACACATTGCAAGTTCACTTTTCCAATTTGTTCCACCTTTATGCCTTCCAGTAATTCTTCACTAATCACCGGAATTTCTGCACCCGAGTCACTCAGTGCTTTGACTTTCACTGGCTCATTTCCGTCCACTCCACGAATTTCGACCTCGACATATTCAGTCTTGTTGTCCTCGAGACCAAGGTCTTGGTCTCGAGTGCACTCGAGTTCGTTTTTGAAAGTCTTGGTCTTGGTCTTGGTCTTGAGACCAAAGGTCTTGGTCTTGGTCTTGGTCTTGAGGTTCAAGGTCGTGGTCTGTGTCTTGGTCTTGATTTTCAAAGTCTTGGTCTTGGTTTTGCAAGACCAAGACCAAGACTTTTGTCAATATGAACAGCCATTAATTTTAGCAAACGGCAAGAATTTTAAAACTTTATCCAATAATTACTCATACAGTTATTGCTTTAGTATTTACACGGTGTGAATGAGGCTTCACTGTTGTTTTGGACAATTATTTTGACTTCCGGTTATTTACCATGGAATGATTTCAAAACAGACTCACGATTAATTTGTACATTTACATCCAGTTCTTGAAAAGCTGCTTTGTGTGCTAGCGATTTCAGCACTTGTAGACCGTGTTTTTTCACATGGTAGAATTTTTATGAGGCCCCACGTCTTGGTCAGAAAATTCTGAGCAAATTGGTTTTTATAAAATTCAACAGGCATTTGGAATAACATTTCGCATGAAGGACTTTTGTAAATACGAATTCGGAATTCTCTGCAGTCTCCATTTAGAGTTGTTTTGCTTTATTAAAAGAAAAAACTCATGTTTTCATTAAAATAACGAGTATTTCGACTGGACAATTTTTAGTATGGAATAGAAGTCTGGATACGACTGTGATTTTTTTGGGTCTTGGACTCGGTCTTGGTCTTGAGGTTCAAGGTCTTGGTCTTGGTCTTGGTCTCGAGGTTCAAGGTCTTGGTCTTGGTCTTGGTCTTGAGGTTCAAGGTCTTGGTCTTGGTCTTGAGGTTCAAGGTCTTGGTCTTGGTCTTGGTCTTGAGGTTTAAGGTCTTGACAACAAGACTGGACATATTGCAAGAACGATTTCTTCAATATTTGACAATCATCTCTTCCCACAACGTCTCTCTGAATTCCATCGTCCAATAGAATTTCCCTTTGAATACCACATTTCATTAGTGTACTAGTTGTGCTAGTATCTCCAACGAGTTTTTCGAGAATTTCAGTAAGAACCGCCACATCACTAGCAAAGTCCCGGTCCTAGAACATCTCCAATTCAATGCCTGACTCCGCGTGTCTTTCGGTGACAGTCCGCTCCATGATCTACCCCAATCACGGCAAGAACAGGCTTGGGGCAAAATGGCTGCAGTATTCTCTTTCTTGAATCAGGATATTCAGAATCAAAATAAGCTTCGTTGTCGATCTATTGGTAGTGAAGGCGTTTATTTTCTATGCGTTTGAGCCGTAAAAGGCGATGCCTGCATAATTCTTGCTACTTTATAAATTTCAGAAATAGAAGTGATGTTCCGCGTATGCACTGTTCCACGGCCCAATCCAGGAGCTTTGCCTATGTGGGTCCTTCAGCCTGGAACGGTCTTCCTCAGTCCCTCCGCCAAGAGCTTCTTGCCATCTCTCCTCTTCAGTTCCGTAGACGCTTGAAACCCTTTCTTTTTGCTGGTGCTTGCAGTGATGTGGGTCGAGAGCGCTGCTGATATGAGCTGCGCTATATAAATGTTCAGTTACAATTACAATTACAATTAAAATTTCCTGCAGTGAACTGCTTGCACATTTTAATGACAGGTACAAAAATTAATTGAAATATCTGCGGTGATTTTAACTGTGGGCCTATAGGTCTTGGCCGGTGCAGGAATTTTAAGAGTGAGCTCCAAGTTACCTTTTAAATGGCGTTGATTCATTTTGAATTGCACACTTTAACAGCAAAGCCAATACTATTATCATATAAATGGTAGGCCTACATGAGAAAAGAGGAGTTATATTGTTATTTAATAAAGTGTCTGTATGCATGTTGTAGCGTATTCATGTACATAGTGTCGATATTGAAGACTTACGCATGCAGATGTCGCAGTAATCCCAATTTTTGCCTGTTGGCAAATCATAAACATAGCACCATGGAGCTTCGAAATTTGCCGGATCTGGGTTGCTGAAAACATTGTGTCAGATTCTGCATTCTCGTTTTACTGATTCACCATTAGTAGTCTTCTTGCTACTTAGTTATTATTATTATTTCGGTATTTATTAAGCGCCACTATTATAACGATTAAGTATCAATCGATGGCGCTGAGCAATTGTGAGTGAAGGAACTGCTCAAGGCCCCGGCATAGTGACTGTTTCAGGTAACATTCGAACCCGTACTCTCTACATCAATCTGTAACAAATCTCTTATTCCTTAAAAGCGCGGTTCCGAAGTTGGAAATTATTTCCACTAATGCAAAAGTTTAGGCACCTATGCAGCGACTGAATTGAGTTATGGACTTATCCTACATGATGTAGCGAGTAACTGTCAATTCAACATGACGAAAGGGCTCGAGATTCAGAAGCAAAGATGAAAGAAAAAGAATAAGCGTTCTAATACTGTGTTTGTTATGCGGAGTGTAACAAACGAACAGTTTGACGATGAAACATTTAATGTTGTGTAGTCGAAAGGATATCTGACGAATTTCTTAAGAAGAGGTCCCATATACATTTGCGATTACAATTAAAAATTACAAGCTTATAAAAATAAGAGTAAGTCACCAAAAAATAAAGCAAATAAAAGGAAAAGCAAAACTCAAACAGTGTAAATGGAGAATACGGAGAGAATAGTACTCCCAAATAAGTACTCTCGAATATGATCTAAATTAGGATTTACGCCTATAGCCTGTTTATTGCGACCAAATCAACTAATTTTGCAATGTACGAATAATTATTTAGAATTTAGTCAATTTGTATATAATGTTTAGATGACAAAATGGCTCTGGTCACTGGTCAACATGAAATTTGCCTGCACAATGAAATACGAGGATTCTTTTCTCTTCGATGAGCACAGAAATGATAAGAAAATATTTCTATCGCGTAAGATTTCCGAGAAATTATCTACTGCTGCTTGTATATTTTTTTAACATATTGCTTGTATTCCAATTTCGCTATTTATATACTGACTAATTTGATTTTGATTTGGTATTTCAGTGTTTATTTCTTTGCTACTGCTGTGCGTTTGAAGGAAATTATTGTTTCCTGAGTTTTAGTTTACCAATGCCAGAAATGTCACGTAAAAGTGAATTAGAAGTTCTGGACGGTGTTTGCCGCTCGATATACCAATAGCATGGCGAAAACAGAAAGATCATGTTACTGACTGTTATTTCTGCCTCATGATATGTAGCATTTTTATTAACACTTATTTATGTTTTATGGTCTTAAATGTAAGACTTTGATGCTAGTTAAGATAAAACATCAAAAGGCAGAATACTTGTATTACGTTAAGCTACGGGGAAGACACAGACTCAGCTGAAGAAGTTTGAATTAACGGCTAGCGTCGGTCGTTTGGTTGTGAACAGACGAATTTGCTAAAGAGCGCGATTTTGATGGGAAATAACTGAGTCGAATAGGCACTGGCGTAAACTTGTCCAAAATATTGGGGGGTCATGGGGTCTGGACCAGAGGTGGAAAAAACCAGTTTTTCGAGATGAAAAGTTGTTTTTTGTTGTTGTTTTTTGATGTTTTTTTGTTGTTTTTTGTTGTTGCTTTTGTTGTTGTTTTTTGTTTTGTTGTTTTTTGTTGTTTTTATTGATTTTGTTGATTTGGTTGTTTTAAGATTTTCGGATTTCGAATTAAAAAAATCATGAAAAATGGCATGAACAAGAGCTCCAACTCAGTTTAATTTAGTTGCGATTTTTGGAAATAAAAAATTATTAAATCAATGCTATTAAAATAACTTCTACAAAAATAAGAAATTTATTTAAGAAAATCAACAACAACAAACAAATTTTGTGGTTTTCGTTCACTTTTGTTTTAAACCAAAAAACCGAAAAAACCTTTTTTCACCTCTGGTCTGGACAGTCAACAGAGTTTTCCGGTGTTACGTTAATTCGTATGAAAGGGGACGTTTTGTTTACATGTAAATTTGTTTCATATTTCATATTGAAGATAGTGAAGATAAAATTTTTCATTATGAATTTCTGATAGTATTTCAGTTCTGTGTCTCTGTTTTTCTGTTTCTGAAGAAATTTGTTTATATTGAAACATGATATTTTAATATTTGAAGAAATTCTCCTCTCGATTTTGGGGGGGAGCATTGCCCCGGCTCCTCAATTATTGGGGAGGCACGTGCCCCGGCTGACCCCCCAGAGTCTACGCCTATGCGAATAGGATGGACTCTCTGCTTGAAGGACGTGTTCGGTTGATAACTACAGATCAAACCCAACGAATTGTTAATATTCCTCTCGAGTAATTTAGATCTGCCTCGTGCTTAGAATGTTCATTTATCTCGAGAAGTGCAAAATTGTGAGGCAAAAGTTGGTAAATAGAGGCTTTCTATTGGTAAATCTACGAGAAAATGAACGCTCAGGAAGTACGGCTATGCAACGTCGAGTCATACGTACACAACTTCGCCAAACCCTAACCAAGAAGCCATCCACGGCGAGGTATTTTATTACTTGTTAATGATGTTATTGTAACTTGATGCAGATATCAGAAAATGAGGAATTATTGAATAGTGACATTGGTGCTCTGTCTGATAACTGTTTCGATTACCCGGGTTGTGCAATTTGGTTGAATTAGTTCTTGGACATTAAATATCAATTGTGTAGGTCCTCACTATCAGAACTGTCTAAAATCAACGTTTCCTTCACTATAGTCTGCATTTTTGATTGGAGCTGATGTGATGCAGAAGTGTACCGACTGAATACTTACTGTCCGTCGTCACAAAATAATATCTGGATTTCTTCCAAAGATTAGAGATCACTTTGTTATCCAAATCTGCCATTAGCGATTAGATGAGAGCCACCAAAAACATGGACATTCAACAATGATGTGTTGAGGTAACAGCAGACAAATCGACTTGGAAATTATGCCAAATCAGAATTTCAACCATTGGAATCTTCTGAGCCACACTTGATCACAAAACCTAAGTTAAGTGACCTAGTTAATTTCTGAAGGCTATCTTGACACATCCTCACAAACATTGAATATCAAATGCTTTGAGAAAATGCATTAAATAAAAAAAAATCAAATACTTAAGCAAGAAGTTCCGTAAAACAGTGACACCAAGATAAAATAAGGCTCACTTGTTGGGCTACAGATTTTTTACTATTAATAATAATTAATTAATTCATCAAATTTGTAACGCGCACATGGTCACACTGAAATGTAAATCCAAGGTGCAGATAGTCAGTCGTCAGAAGAAGATGCAGTAAGATATCCAACTGCTTGAAAGTCAAAGAGAGTCACTGAGTTTTGATCCGCTTTTTGAATTAAGAAAGTGAATTTGAACTGCGAAGAGAGAGAGTGGCAGTCGATTCCATTCCTTGTGCGCAGAGGCATGGAATGCACGCGAGCCCATAACTGTTCTGCATCGTGGCTCAGCTAAAAAAAACACGTGCTTGATGATCGCAGGCAACGAGTGGGGCTATAAAGAGTAAATAGTGATTGAAGGCAGGGAGTTGTGCTGGTGCTGAGGGCTTTGTAGGTCAAACAGGCCAATTTAAATTTTATTCTGAACTAAACAGGAAGCCAATGCAGTTGATGGAGTAGGACTGAGGAACTGGTTCGTAATGGGACACGCAGCACTACGCGATCATAGGAGTTTTGAATGCGTTGCAGCCTGTTGAATTCGTGATCTGAGAGACCCACAAAAACCGAATTAGCGTAATCAAGGCGAGAGGAAACAAGGGAACAGGCTATGGTTTGCGGCATATTCTTCGTCAGAGCCGTATTGCCCTGATGTGATAGAAAAAGATTTAAAAAGGTTTGTTGTGTTCGGTCGGAATGTGAGCTTGCTCTCTAGATTTACACCAGGTGTTTTTACAGTATCTGATAGTGGCGCAGCAGTGCCTGCGAGGTCGATGCTAGAAAGTGAAGAGAACCAAAGAAAATTTCTCTGAGTTGTCTAGGTTTACGGCCAAACTATTGAAACAGAGCATGCAAAGATTAGAGACACTCTACAAGTTTTACTTAACCAGACTGATCAGTGTGTGATAGAGCAATATGGAGCTCAGTATCATTCGCGAACTTTGTAACTGGACTCCGAAGTTATTATGTAGCGAACTGCATTTCGCATTTCTTTTAATCGGTTTTTCCAGGTAATTGCGCTATATGAACTTACCTGAGGGGCGGAGCTTGCCTTCTCTCTACTGTGTTGTAAGCGAGTGATTGACAGTTGGTAGGTGGAGTCTTGGTGTCGAGGAAGAAGGAGAGGCCATCTTCGATGTTGATCACGTTCGGAATTGTTGGCGATTAAACTTTATATTTAAGGAGTTTAAATCGGGGAAAAGTCGAGTTCAGGGGTTTGTATGAAGGCCTGGCCTAGTAAGGAAGGGAAAGGTATCTCTTAGGGTGCCCGTTGATATTGATTTCCTTCGAAATGAAGTGAACGTGTAGTTAGCGAAAGGCAAACTGCGTAGTAAAGGTTTGCGTGGTGACCTTTGAACTTTCCTGTAACTTCATATTTAAGTAGTTAACCTTGTATCGGCATGCAAGAGGCCTAGTTCGCTTTGTAGTAACTTTGCTCAAAGATTAGGAGCACGCAATTGTCGTATATTTAGCAATTGGGACCTTTTGTGTTAAGAACTATAGTGAAGACGCAGCTGACAATGATGAGGCTTTGATAGGTTGAACTGCAGTTGACAATTACATAAGAATTAAGCACTGTAGAGGTATAAGAGTCATGTAGAAAGACATTGTTGTTTAATTATAAGGAAGATAATTGTAATTATAATATCTTTGTTTAAGTTGTAAGAATACAAGCATTTAAATAATAAGATATTGTTTTGTTCACTTAAATATAATAATAATAAAATGGATTCTGACCAATTGTTGGAGGCAGTAGTGAAGAGCCCAGTTCTTAGGCCAGTAATAGCACGTAGATTGCCTGGGTTGCTCAGTCAACTACTGCAGGAAAGTCGTGGTGAGATAGATGAATCTCAGCTGCCTAGTGGAAATAGAACCCCAGGGGTTGAGTTCGAATCCAGATCAGAGATGCAAATAGCTTTGGACCCTGACGATATAGGTGACAAGCAGTGGAGCGATGAGGTCCCCATGAACTCAGAGGCGTTACCCGGGATAACCTTTACCTCTTGCTCAGAGGTCACGGACATTTCCCGACATCCTGTGGTACTAGAATTCGAACCCCGATTCAGGCCAAAGACTGATTTGCATCCATCCAATCTGCCTAGACGTAGCGAACGCCTAAGAGCAAAGGCTCAAGAGCATCATAGAGAAGTACAGGGTAAGCCCACACCATTGATCCCTGGCACAAGACGGGCCTCATCGCCAACGTACGGGACGGAACCGGGCCCCGACGTTTCAATTAGCTATACGATTGATTGGTGAAGTAAGATTGTAAATAATAAAAGGCCAAGGACAGATCCTGTGTCACTTCAGCAGTACAAACAGTGGTCTCAGACCGAGCGGTACCGATACCAACCTGCTGACTCCGATCATCCAGGTAAGAAGCTGACCAGTTTAATGCAGTCCCAGAGACAACGAAGCTTTTTTGAGTATTGAAAAGGGTAGATGGTCGTTTACGGTGTCGAATGCTGTACAGAGATCAAAGCTTAGTGAGAGGCAGGCACTGCCATTGTCAATAGAAGAGAATATGTTATCCAGCGTAGACAAGAGCAGTTTCAGTGGAATAACCTTCGCGGTAAGCTGACTGATATGGACTGAAGTTGCGAGATGAAGTGCTTAATAATGAATGCCTGAATGAATTATAACAAAAGACTGCAATGAGAAGTAGACTAGAGAGACAAAGGAATTATCGTCGAGGCACTTGCATTGCGTTAAGGAAATCCCAATAATAAACCAATAGCAAAATATAAAACTGGATGAGATACAGAAGGCCAACCTCAATGCTCGGCATGGATGAAAGGACATTTAATTCCTTAAGACTTATTTATTGAGTGTAAGGATGAATCAGATGAAGAATAATAAGACAGACAAGTAGAACACCTTACTCCAGAATCAATATTATCTTTGAAACACAAGAAGTAGGAGGATTCAATCAGGTAATGGTAGGAAATGATAGATGGAAAAAGTTTTCAACCTTCTGTTCTTGTTGGTTTACCTCAACTAAGATAGAAAACTGTGAATAGGTGATTTACACCTGGAGTTACCTAAAGAAAGGCATGTTAAAATGACGAAAGTTGTACGCGATTCCGTTTTCTCTTGCTGCTGAAGACAAAACGCGGTAATGGATCATCGAATGCGTACTTTCATTAAGTGGCTGCTCAATGCGCGAAGTTTAGCTATAGATCGAGTACCGATTGGGCAGATTTTACGGAAATCAAAATCACTTTTCACTATGTATTGCACAACAAATTCAGCCTTAGAATATCAGCCCTCGAGCATGTGTTGTTATTCCAGAGGAAACGTTAACACAGAGATTACAGGTAGTATATATTCAGAAACAGCAAGATGCCAGTTAGCGAAAAAGAATCGAAGGCGAAAATGAAATGGGGACTGGATTCGTAATGGCAGTCATAAACTGGAGATTTCTACAGCGCCTGTCAAGACAAGTCGCGGGAACCAGCTTACTCACAGGCGCTCAGTCATAACAAAATCGACAGGCAGAGGGGTCAACATCGGTTCCGGGTCAAGAGCTAAATGCTCAGGCAGGAAAAACAGTCAGACGGCTACAGTGTATGTTGTTCACAATTGAAGCGGCGAGGGAGATAAGAGGAAGAGGATGGCTCAGGATATGATTTGTGAATACAATACAGTACGATACAACTGTATTTTAATATTGCCTTCCACATAAAGTTCAGAAGTGAGGCAGAACAGCGATGGCTCTGAGCAATAATATTATGAATGAGGTCTGTATACACAGTTATTAAACGCCCGAGTACTGTACGCCTGACAGGTCATGCACTCTGACCAATCGGCCACCGTGCCCCACTCAATGCCATCGTCTTCGACTTGTGACCGACTTGCCGGTCGGTCACTTGGGGTCACATGTTCAGCGGAGCCACCACGGTCGCGGATCTCGCGTCGTGTAAAAAACAGTTTTCAGTTTTGAGTGAAATAGGGCCTACACGTTGAGAGATAGCAAGAGGTGAGGTTATGGTGAGTTCCTTGGATGGATCAGATATCTGGCGTAATTCTGGCGTGAGTTTGTGGCTATAAAGTGATTTGTGAATTTTAGTATAGAGGTTACAGAAGAGCGGAGTAGTGCTACGGCGAAAGAGGAGCGGGTTGAGCGAAGTGGTTGGATTGTGAATATAGCAGGCGAAGATGGGGAGAATTGAAGCGTATTGTAGGTGAGTGATCGGAATTGGTATTCTATTCGTTCAGATATTTTAATCCAGTGGAGTGATTGACGTACAGAGGTGATGTGATGGTGTTTGGGGTTAAGTGACGGTAAGCGGAGAGCATTATGAAGGCGGTTTATTTAAGTGGTGTCTATATGCAGGAAAATAAAGTTGCAAAAGTCCAGTTTAGTATGGACTTTGAATGTAGCGACAGTTGATGCAGTTTTTGAATTTTAGCATAGGACGCATTCTCGGGAATCGCCGATATGCAGGAAACAAATGCGGGAAAGACAAGCGATATGTTCGGAAATTTTAAGGTTTTGGTCAAAAATCACACCTAAGTTGTAAACAGGAGAATTGGCAGCGAGTGTGTGAGTGGACGCAGAGTCTATGTTGAGGAAATAGAAGTATCTGGAATTTTTTTGAGCTTTTCACGAAGACCTATAAGTTTGAATTCAGTTTTAGATGGATCAGGCAAAGGAGATTTGATGCCATACAGAAGGGGATGACTATTTGAGTATCCGCAGCATATAGGTGATGTTCAGCTGAGATTGCTTGAGTGGAGTAGTATAAAGAATGAACAAAAGAGTTCAAAGAAAAGAGCCCTGAGGAACACCACAAGTGAGAGGGCATGATTTGGGCGTCTTCCTGTGTTTTCACGTAGAAAGAGCGGGAAGAGAGAGGATCGAATCCAGAGGAAAGCAGTGTCAGTAAACCAGGTTTACAGTCTTTGTAGTAGGATGTTGTGATCAATGGTATCGAATACTTGTGACATATTTGGAGGCAGAGATGCAAGAGAGCTGCTGCTGCTGAGAGACGGCAGAAAGAAGTTTATTGTAGAGAGCAGTGAGTATGGTTTCAGTTGAGTGACGCTTGGTAAAAGCCAAACTGGTGTGGGTTAAGGAGTGCGTTCGAAGTCAGGCAGTCAGAACCAATATACAAATATCTTCTTCTTCCGGTTCTCTGCCTCTGACAGGTTCGAAAGTCCGACGTCGACACTCTTAAGTGGCTTCACCATTTGTATCCTCGGGATGTATAGATCGTGGTCTCTCGTTGCCTTCCTCTCGGCGTTTTTCTCGAGACACCACCTTGTAGCGTTGACGAGTTCCGTCCTCCAAGGTCTTCTCTTCGGGGTATTCAAAAATACCGGCAGTTGGACAATAGAACTGTAGGTTCAGTTAATTTAGAGATAAATGTTAGATTAGAAACGGGTCGGTAGTTTGTAAGAATAGCCTTATGAAGTGATTATTTCTTAAGGAGTGTTTAAAAACGAAGAAAAAATTTACAGGTAAATAAGAAGGGGTGATTATTTTTGGTATGATGGAACAACGATAGACTTTCAATAATGAAGTAGCTATAGGATCAAGCTCCCACTGCTTGTTTGGGAGAGATCGGAATTATAGGGACCTGGGAAGCTTCGATATTCGATTCGAAAGCGAATCGGACGGAGGTATTCGATTCGATTCGAAAATGGTGTCATGATTCGAAAAAATTTCGATTCATTTTTCGGAAAAATGATTAGCCATTGACGCACTTTGTTGTAAACTAATTGTTTTATTTGTTTACTGCCCGTGGATTGGTTGTTGAATTTCTGCGCAACACGGTACGCGACGACAGCAAACCCTCTGGCAAGAAAAGGGTTTATAATTAGGCCTAGAATGTTATATTCAGAGCTTTCCGTTTGAAAATAGTAGGCGGTTTGAAAATAGGATCGCCCTGGATTGAGTAAGCAAGCGATGCGCGGTCGACCGCTAGAGCTTTTGTGTATCGTATTCGTACAGCTGCATATAATTAGTGACTACGAATGATGTCACGCGGCGTGAGGTCTCGACCGTGTTGTTATGGCTAAATCATATTGCACGAAATTAGAGTGATCACTCATCAGTCATTAGGTCATGGCACGCATTCACCGCTGTCGCAAGTAAGCCCTAAGTATGTAAATTAATGTAAATTAGGTAAATAAAATAATGGTTTGGCTCCAATTCCGTCTATCGTCTTGGAGTCTAACTCAAACTCATTGACGGTGCGACGCCTTCTGGTAGGCGAGCGATTAACCGCTCGCCCGTACATTTACTAGGCGAGCGACCAAGGGAGCGATCGATCGCTCGCCTGAAATGAGAAGCTCTGTTTACACTCCGCTTAGATGTACGACTGTACGTACACAAAGTGCGGTTATTTAATTGGTACAGAAAAGAATAAACTTACTCACTTACTTAACCCTTCGTCGGGCGGAAAAAAAACTATACAACTAAGGGCGTGGGGTCAATTTTGACCCCACAGTTAGTTATCATGTAATTCGAATAAAATAAGCACTTAGATTGCACGAGAAGGTCATTATTATTATTATTCACTAAAATGTCATTATTTGTTGTACTTCCTCATGACGAGACGTCATAAAATGACGTCATGGCATGACGTTACGTCATGATGTCATGACGCCACATGCAACAAAAGGCTTGTAATACTGTTCTTACCCTAATGTTTAGCGCCCTCAATAAAATATAATGACGCTTCCTCATGACAACACGTCATGACGTGACGTCATGACGTGTTGTCATGACGTGGTGTCATGACATGACGTCACGTCATGATGTCATGACGCCACATACAAACATAGGCTTGTAATGCTGTTCCTACCATAATGTTCAGCACCCTCAATACAATATAACGACACTTTCTCATGACATGACGTCATGACGCGTTTGTCATGACATGACGTCACGTCATGATGTCATGACACCACATACAAACATAGACTTGTAATACTGTTCTTACCTTAATGTATAGGCTAGTGCCCTCAGTACAATGAAATGACGCTAAAATGAACATAGGAGTCTGATAGGAGCTTAGGAAAGTATTTCATCAATCAGCAGAGAGACAGGTCTGACAGAAGATTTGACAGTGGACAGTGCACACATTCTTATGACATGCCTTGCACACAGCCGTGGCTTTTTTGTCTGTCTGGGACAAACTTGGCATCGACCTCGTTTCTTTGGAGGTTCCAGAGTGTCGTCTAACAGTCATCCTCTAATCAGCCCATGCTGAGTTGCATCGCTGTTCCTGTAGCTCTTGGCAAAGATCTTTTTCCCAGATTCTTGATGACGCTGTCTCACTGGAGCTTTGTCCACATTCAATTTCTCATGAAGGACGTAAGCCTGAAGTGCCGGAATATCCAGCAGGTTGCAGAACGGCACTGCCTGCCGAAGGCTGGTTGAGAACTTCGTGCCGAATCATCTGGTCAGCCTAATCAACTACTTTGGTCTTGTAGTAGAAGTTGATAACCTCTGGAAGCTTCCTTGGTGTTTTGATAAAAGTTCCATTGGAGATGTGCATAGTCAACAAGACGATGACCAGTTGTAAAAAAGCAATGACAAGTCGCCGGTCTCATTGAACCCGACAAAGGATGAGTACAATCTCGCGTCCTCCAGGGGAAACAAATTTTTTAGGCAAATCTACTCGATTAGTACGAATAGTACCAACCAAAGTAGATTTCTTTTTCTTCAGAACATCTGTAGCTAGGGACAGCAAGGTGCAACAGTTATCAGTGGTAATGTTGCGACCGCCACATTCAAGAAGGTATATGAGCTGACGTTCAATGTTTTCTCCCAGATCTTTGGTTGAAGATGCATCAGCGCTCTCTTTGCTGCAATATATGCTGGCATTGTTCACGTACTTCGTTTCAGCATCGCAGCACATCCGTGACTTTATGCCGTATTTTGCCGGCTTTGACGGCATATATTGTACGAATTTGCACCGACCTCGATATGGAGCGAGCCTTTCGCCAATTGTCAGGAATGGCCCTGGATCATAGGCGTAATTTGTGGGGGTATGAAGGGTACCCGTACCCTACCCACTGTTTGGACTGGGGGTACTGTACACCCCACTTTTTGAACATCAGTCAATATCTTATTATTGTACATTCCCAGAGATTGCAGTCTCGGCCTTGCTTCGTATATGCAAAAAACTGGTACCCCCCACTTTTTAGACCAAAGTTGCGCCACTGCCCTTGAATCATTGCACCTTGAGCGTTGTGTAAAGAGTAACAATAAATAAGGAAGTAAAATTGTGGGCAATGTGCAACTTTAAACTGTCAAATGAGAAAGAAACATCAATAATCAGTAATGGGGTCAAAAATGACCCCATGACCTTAAGTGTATAAATGTCGTGTAATATTTTGTCCATCTAAAATTCGCATGCAAACTCAACTGGAATACGTAGAGACAACCAATGCAATAATTCTCGTGAAAATTCACTGCAGCAATTTCAGTTTTTGATATCGGACCATAGTTTGAAAATGCGCTCTGGGGTCATTTTTGACCCCACACCCGACGAAGGGTTAACTCATAAATGATTTGTATTATTTTTAATTTTGCCAATTAGCTGAATGTTTAGTTTAAAGGCCAAGCTCGGTCCGTCAAATTTCCAGGAGAAACTGTTGGAAGCCCGACCCTTGTGGGCGTGACTAATAAAGTTATCGGCCCTGTGCATTGATTCACACAGTGTATGGCCAGCCGACTGTTGACTCTCAGACGAAAGCAGAGACTTGTATAAACAGATAATTATATCGTTTCCTTCGTGTCCTGATTCACGCAGCGTATACGGTCAGCCGACTGTTGACACTTGGTCTCTCAGCTGGTCAGCCTAAGCTGTGCTTCATATAGGAAGACCTAGGCCGTGTTCGCGTGGTGCCAGGTGAAACACCTGCTGTCAATGTCTGGGGTAAATTGCCTCCCTCCATACCATGTAAAATTTCAAAATAACTATACTATACTATACTGCTGAATCACATACGCGTGAAAAGAAATAATACACTGCGCGAATAAGAACTATTTCTGCGAAATTACACAAAAATGAATTTGAACACTCTTGCAATAAACATCTTCTCACACAAAAGAATGAATGCTGGAATAAACTGCAAAAGTGCATTTTGAAAGTATAATATTTATTAGCATCTGGCATGTGACAGGGCATAAGGCCTAGGTCTTTCTATATAAAGCACAGTTTAGGCTGACAAGCTGAGAGACCCAAGAGTCAACAGCCGGCTGGCCATACACTGTGTGAATCAATGAAAAGGGACGATAAAATATATCTGTTTATACAAATCCCTGCACTAGGGCGCCCCACAGTTCCTCGGCCCAGGTAAGCAGGTGAGCACTAGGTCCCATAGCTATCAGCGGCTACAACTGTCAAGCAGACTTCAAGGAGATGCTCATTGGCATGCAGAGCTTTATTAGTGACGCCTGCCAGGTTCGGGCTTCATACAGTTTATCCGGAGAATTTGACGGACCGAGATTGGCCTTTAATTGATTTTAAACTGCAGAGAAGTTATTACTAGGACTAAATGTCCCTGGACAAAATGTCCCGGACATAATGTCCCGGACAAAAAGTCCCCAGACAAAAAGTCCCAGGATTAAAAGTCCCCAGACAAAAAGTCCCAGGATAAAAAGTCCCCAGACAAAAAGTCCCAGGATAAAATGTCCTCAGACAAAAAGTCCCAGGATATAAAGTCCCTAGACAAAAGTATCAGATACAGCAGCATTCTATGTTAATCTTCCGACGCCAAATGATTTTGGGTTAGCCGGTGTCACGAAATAGAGTATCCCCCATACAGTTATATCCCCTAGCAGAATGCAATATCCGGCCGGATGAATACATGTGAACGGGAGGGACTACCCACCCTCGTGCAAAAGTATCCCCATGAGTCGTACGAAATTATCCCCCGTCAAAAAATTGGGGAACGGACATTATCCCCGGACATTATTCCCGGACATTATCCCCGGACAAAAGCCCCCGGACAGAATCTCCCATTTTAGCTAGGACAAAATCCCCCGGACAAAATCCCCCTCTGTGTGATAAGCCTATTTCTACATTTAATTGAGAAACTTTAATAGCCATGTTGCCCTCGTGTCAGCTTGTTATTGTTGTAAACGTATAGACTAAAGACTTGTTAGTGTCATTCAGGTGTAAAAATAAGTTAGTCGCCTAGTTCTTAACTTAAGGCTTGTTAATGTCAGGATTCGCGAGGTCCGCTGCCCAAAAACCGGGTCAAGCTAGCGCGAAGCAGCTACAAGCGGTCTCCCGCACCCTTGTTAGCGTCACTATAGACTTATGTTGAGGTGTATGTATGTATTTATGTATGTATATATGTATGTATATTTGTATATATGAATGTATATATGTATGTGCGTATATATGTATGTATGTATGTATATATGCATGTATATATGTATATATGTAGGTATATATGTATATATGTATATTATGCATGTATGTATATATGTTTGTATGTATATATGTATTTTATGCGTGTATGTATATATGTATGTTTGATATATATGTTTGATATATATGTGTGAAATATAGGTTATTATTTCCTAGCCGGGGGAAAATGTCCTACCCCGGGATTCTGTCCGGGGCTTTTGTCCGGGGATAATGTCCGGGGTTAATGTCCGGGAGATAATGTCCTACACTCAAAAAATTATCCCCCTGCAACATAATTACAAACTGTGCGATTTAACTCAATCTATGTCAGTCGTGGTCATGGGCAAAGCCATAATGCTACTTATTGTTGGCATACGTGGACAAATAATATTAATAGGCCTAATAATAAAAACACAGACAATTTCTAAAGCGCCGTAACGCGACCATGCGTCTACAAGGGCGCTCTACAGACGGGGAACGGACATTATCCCCCGGACAAAAGCCCCCGGACAAAAGCCCCTCCGGACAAAAGCCCCGGACAAAATCCCCCCCGATTTTAGCTAGGACAAAATCCCCCCCGGACAAAATCCCCCCTCTGTGTGATAAGCCTATTTCTACATTTAATTGAGAAATTTTACTAGCCCTGTTGCCCTCGTGTCAGCTTGTTAATGTTGTAAACGTATAGACTAAAGACTTGTTAGTGTCATTCAGGTGTAAAAATAAGACTTGTCAGTCGCCTAGTTCTTAACTTAAGGCTTGTTAATGTCAGGATTCGCGAGGTCCGCTGCCCAAAAAGTAGGTCAGGCACAGCGCCAAGCAGCTACAAGCCGTCTCCCGCACCCTTGTTAGCGTCACTAAGGTATGAAATGAAAGGAACTTAACTGAACGAATTTAAGTTTGTGATGTGTTTACAAATGTAATTTATAAAACTTAATAGCCCTGTTGCCCTAGTGTCAGGTTGTTTGGTCAGCTTAGGTATAAAGTATAGAATTGTTAACAAATGAATGGAAGTTAACTGAACATTCGTTCAGTTAAGTCGTTATGTTGAGGTGTATGTATGTATTTATGTATGTATATATGTATGTATATTTGTATATATGTATGTATATATGTATGTGTGCATACATGTATATGTATGTATGTATGTATGTATGTATATATGCATGTATATATGTATATATGTAGGTATATATGTATATATGTATTTTATGCGTGTATGTATATATGTATGTTTGATATATATGTGTGAAATATAGGTTATTATTTCCTAGCCGGGGGGGATAATGTCCTACCCCAGGGGGCTTTTGTCCGGAGGGGATTTTGTCCGGGGGCTTTTGTCCGGGGGGATAATGTCCTACACTCCTCTACAGACACGATGCACCTATAGCCTAACATAACAACCGGTCCTAGAAGGATTCATTTTGATAATTTATATAGCCCCTCTTCAAGAAACATACTCAGAGGTGCTCCCAGTCCAGCCACGGTTAAAAAGAGAAGTCCTTAAGGAGGCGGTAGAAAACAGGTGAACTTCCTCGTGGAAATAAGCGCTAAGAGAGTGGGAGCCCATTCCACATAGAGGGGCCAGCCACTGAGAAGGCACGACGCTGTTTAACTGAGGAGCGGGACCGAGGAACCAGCAACCCCAGTTGCAGAACGTAGAACTCGACGGGACATTAGGCTAGAGAGCAGACAGCAGAGATCAGATAGGTAAGACGGAGCTTCACCAGAGAGAGACCGCCAAACAAGAGAAGCAAGTTAACATGCTGAGAAAAAGTAAGCTCTTGGTCAATTGTCACCCCCAGATCCCGGATAGTGAGCGAAAAGGAGACATGGGGAAGGCCTCTGCTAACAAGTGCAGGTCAACCTTTGCCAGCTGTCTGCGACCACCAAGCCCAATAAATTGAGTTTTAGATGGGTTCAGCAGTAACCGATTAGAAGCCATCCATCCAGAAATGGTGTCAATGGCATGGCACATCAGGCCAACAGAAGCAGCTGCCTCTGTAGGACGGCAATGGATGTATGCTTGTATGTCATCAGCATAGAGGTGATCCAGAAGTCCACAAGACCGCAACAAAGAACTGATATCAGAAGTGAACACAATGTAGAGCAATGGGCTAAGCACAGACCCCTGGGGAACACCAAACAGAGAGGGAACCCAGGAGGATCTAGAAGAGCAAGTCACGACACAGTTAGAGCGACCAGTAAGTAAAGAGCAGAGCCAGTCTGATGGTTTGCCAACCACTCCAAATGAGACGAAAGGCGTTGGAGAAGGATGTTGTGGTCAACTGAGTCAAATGCAGAGCTAACGTCAAAAAGGGCCAAAAGAATAACCTGGCCACTATCTATTGCACCATATAAATCAGACAGGAGGCGAACCAGTAGGGTCTCGGTAGAATGGTTTTCCGAAAACCTGACTGGAGGGGAGGGAGTAAACCATTTGTATTAAGATAAACAGTTAACTGATTTGCAACTATTCACTCTAAAAGTTTAGAGAGGATTGTAACGTTTGCAATCGGGCGGTAACTTGCTGGATCATTAGGATCCAGTCATCCCTCTTCAAGGCCGGGAGGAGAATAGATCTCTTCTGGGAGGTAAGCAGGTGGGCTTCTTGAATCGAACGGCTATAGAGCAGAGTGAGATACGGCAGGAGGTCATCAACGAACTCCTGGGCGAGGAACGTGGGGACCGGGTCCAGTTCACACGTCTTCGGGGCAGCAGCTAGGATTAGGCGTCGTAGCTCCAGACTAGTTATCTCGCTGAGAACAGACAAGCGAGCATCAGTAGTTGAGAACGCTCTATTTACTCTTAGGGAAGTTGTGACACTGACATCGGTCGATTCGTATCAATAAAATCTCGGCAAATCTCGGCTGACAGTTGCGTCAGCTTCTACACAAGGCACCTAACCACATCGGGGAACCTACATGTTAAAGTACTCCCCTGTCAGCAGCAAAAGGACTGCTCTTCATGTGGGCTGTACGAAGCTGCCTATGCCTTTGAGATTGCTTCGGTGATCCTGCAGAAATCCCAAAACATCTTGGGAAATGTTTCAACGACAACGTCATATGCTTCTTTCTAGAAAAATCCCTCTCAAGAGAAGTGGAAGAAAGATACTTCAGTTTGTGGTTATTCTTCTTTCTGTAACGTCGGTTTGATTTGCTCTGAACATTGCTTACTCCACACTTACTACAGAGACTCAATATAGATAATTACTTTTTGTATAATGCACCTCAACTCCAGAAGCATACTGAATAAGAGAGCAGACATAGAGGACTTACTATCGCAGCTCCCAATCGAAAGAAAACCGGCTTCAATACGTATCTTGTAATGGCGCTCTCTCTGACGCAAAAGCAGTTAAATTTGGAATTTCCCAGGGTTCTAACTTAGGCCCTCTATACTCTTCCTACTTTATATCAACGATTTACCTAATGCCTCATCAGTCTTATCCTTCATGTCATTTGCTGACGACACAAACGTTTTTCACTCTGATAAATCTTACACAAATCTTGTACTAACTATAAACAATGAACGTAAACGAGTAGCCGAATGGTTCCTATCGAATAAATTATCCTTAAATATAGATAAGACCGCCTTCATCCTTTTTAAGTCACACAGAAAGGTAGGGCCACCCGATAACTCCCTAAGGCTATCAATAAATAATATTCCTATAACTCAGGTTAACTGTACTAAGTTCTTACGGGTTATCGTCGATCAACACCTAACCTGGGACCAGCACATCAAATGTATCTCTACAAAAGTTGCAAAAATATAGGTGTAATTAATCGTGCATCTAATAAACTCCCACCCCCTGTACGTATTCAACTATATTGTTCCCTAATCTACCCCTACTTGTCTTATTGCAGCATCGTATGCTCATCTACTTACAACTCTAGACTTCAAAAATTGGTCTTCTTGCAGAAATGAGCAGTACGATTCATAGGCAGCTATCCCTGGGGCTCTCACACAGGACCCATATTTTCCAGCTATAGGCTATTAAAAATTAAACAAATAATAAATGTCCAGATTGGTGTCTTCATGTACAAATTTTCTCGGGACCTCCGACCCACGAAATTTAAGATCCTTTTTCGTATGGGCTCTGATATCCATTCCCACTACACTAGGAACTCAAGCAAGTATCGTACTTCTTATGCTCACACCAATTCACGAAGATTCTCTATTAATGCCACTAGGCCACAGGTATGGAACACTCTCCCTCCCTCATTACAACAGACTGGGTCCCTCTCTGGGTTCAAAATATTGCTGCGTCAGTACCTTATAGACTATGACTTCACTACATGATTGTCCTGCTGTTAGCCACGCACCGGTAAACTACTAGTTAAGTACCACTTTATGTTCTTTATCTTATCACCCAGTCTCATCTCAGTGAGCTGGGACGTTCTGTTCTTTTTTCCTTCTTTACCGCCTCTGATTATGGCGGTCCTTAGTTCAGTTATCAAAGTTACACGCTCAGTATTATCAAACTTTATGTTACTTAGCCTTGCAAGTTGGTTTCGCCGTTTTAATTATAGACGTAATTAGGTATCCCTACTAGCGGGATTTTTTCCCTTCTGGGCCTACCTTTGTAACCAACTTGTATTTCTTATTGGCGCATTGTTCATATTCTTGGTTCCAGTTAAGGATTATGTTATGTTATGTGTTATGCAGTAGAACACGTAGGAGTCACTTGCTTCACGTATTTCTGGTTTTGGATTTTGATTACAACATAGATTTATCAATTATAGGCCTACGCATTTTCAATGATACCTTATACCTGTGAATTTTTATCCCCCGGGGATGATTTTACACGATGGGGGATAGAAATGGTTTATCCCCCGGATACTCTATACCGGTATATTCCATCCAGGGATAAATTTATTCATCAGCCGGATAGTTTTAGGACGGATAGTCTGTCACGCGACACCGGCACAACGTAAGCAGAAATACCAACATATCCACACCATGGTCAGTGAACATGGGAATCGCGATCCCATGCAATACCTTAACGACATAGCATGTGTGCAAAATATGAAGGTTGTGTGAATTGCACTCTAGTCTATATTAATTAAATATATAAATCAAATTTTACTGCTTAGTCGCTTTGGTGAAGTTTTGTTTTTACAGTTGCAATTTTTTAGAACATTTCTGACTAATTAATTAGATAACTTAGTTCAGTTTATACAACGTAGGCCTAATGACTTTTATGTTTTGTTTAACGAGCAAGTGTGCGAAATATAAACGTTGTGTGGATACCACTCTAGTCTAAAGACATGCTATCATTTCACTGTTTTGTTACCAAAGATTTTGGCTAAGTATGTCAAACAATACGAAAAAAGAACTCCTGTTAAATATTGATCTGTCAAAGAATGACGTATTAAAGATATAATTATATATATATAATTTTTATTATAATTAAATGTATATATATATTCATCGATATTCATCTTCGAACAATGACCCGCTCCCATATATTTGGAGCAGTCGGTCCTGCGCATCTAGGGAAGAATCATTCTCTGCTGGGACAAATCATCTGGGGACTTTCCAAACTTGGACATCTTGTCTAGGAACATTTTGTCTGGGGACATTTTGTCTGGGGACATTTTGTCTGGGGACATTTTGTCCGGGGACATTTTGTCTGGGGACACTTTGTCCGATGACATTTTGTCTGGGGACATTTTGCCTGTGGACAGTTTGTCTAGGGACAATTTGTCCGTGAGATTTTGTCCGGGACATTTTATCCGGGGACATTTTGTCCGGCCACGGATATATTAATACTGAGGTACGCCTGTGCATTCAGTTTCATGAATATCAAACCTCTACCCGCTGATACGATTCCAGATTCGATTCCAATTCGAACTTTTATCCCCGATTCGATTCAAGATTCGATTCGACTGAAAATTTGTGATTCGCAGGTCCCTAATCGTAATATAGAGAGAATGTTGGAAGACAGATAATGAGGATCGAGGTGAGTCGGATGTGCAGTCATGAGTGAAGGTGGAGCATCGGCAGGTGAGCGCGGGTGGTTTTGGAAAGGATTCGTTGAAGGTTGAGAAGGAGGGTAATATTTTTCTCAAAAAGAAAGAACTTACTTAGCCATTGAAGAAAATGGAAAAGCGTTTAGGAGTAAGATAGAGGAGTTCAGATGGAAGAATTGGTTCGCACTGTCCAGAAAAGGCGAGAATTAGAGGATCGGGAATGAACTAATGAGGAGCAACGCCTCTTTGTATCCATAGCCAGAAGGTGATGGCATTTATTTGTTGCAGATTTTTAGGGTAGAGAGCAGTTGAAGATCACGGTTGCGTTTCAAGTGCGCTAAAGGCGTCGACGGAAAGATATGAAGGCATGGAGAAGGAATTATACCAATGGTTGATAGAATGAGAGCAGGATTTGGCTATAGTATACGAGCGTGGTTGTCAAAGAACACGCAGAGAGTGGTGATGCAGGAAGAAAGAAGTCCGTCAAGAGAGGATGGATGAATTAAAACCCTCCGTCTCACCCTACGTCATAGCTTCGATGTTTATGGAGGAAGGAGAGCGGAAGACACTGAAGATGGTTAGGTTTGTGTTATGGCGTTTCAGATTGATTGAGGCGCATTCGCATTCCTCCTTCTCATACTCAGGTGAGTCAAGGACGGTTGCAGGTCAGACTATTGTTACTGCCTCCAACAGAAATATACGTAACGGTTGGTGATTTAGGAGACGAAATGTACTGTACCGAGGGTAACCAGATGGAACACAATCTTTGGCATTGAGCTAAAGTTGAATTTGAGTTCATCCAGATTTCCGTTAAAGCAATAAGTCTGGAGGTGAGAGGAGAGGGTCAGATGTTTGTTTTCTTCGGAGTGTGCAAGATGGAGAAGTGAACTTATGTTCAGCGTGCACAGTAAAAATCTGTTATTTTTGCGTTCTGAGAAGCAGCAGCAGAAGCAGCAGGAAGAGTCGCGTGAGGACGAGAATGAGGAGCGGAATGCAGATTAACAGGACTAGGATTTAAACGGATGACTTAATATTGAGAAAAACTGTAGAGGATGGGGTGCTGAAATGGTCTTTTGTGATCAATCTACAGAAAGAAAAACGATGTAGATGTAGGACATGTAGAGACGTTGCGTGGTTGCACTGACCAAAGAGGTGGGTTTATGATGTCAGGCTGTTGACGCTATGTAGTTCATGGAGAGGTTGCAGGGGTGAAATTTGAAATGGCAGGCGGTCACGCCCCGATGGATGAGGAGAAGGATGATTGTCAGATACATGTTAGGTGGTCTAAATGGAGCAGGCCCTAAATGCTGAATGGGTCTAATATTGCAGCAGGCTGAGACGAAAAGCGAACAACGGTTGCTTGATGCCAGGCGATTATTGTGCAACAAATGAGTTAGAATGTACCCCGAAAATATTGTAACCGACTCAATTGAAGCAGAAGAGTTATCCACATATAAAATGACTTAGCAATGTCAAAGGAAACTCCGAAGGTTATGAATATGACGAGAAGGGCGCGGGATGTACTTTAGCTCCCGCTGACTGGAAAGACACCGATTTGATGAAGTCAATTAGGCCTAAGTGAAAACCTGAAGTCATGTTAAAATAATAATATTTTGATTACTTGGTTTTTGAAATTTGTGATGTAACAAAATACAAAAATGTGAAAATGGATGCAAATTAGCACACGAATCTGTTCTGGCGATAATTTTACTGAAGACAAAACGCGGGATAGGAATAAATGGTCTTTCGCGAGGAATGAGGAAGGGTTGAGAGAGAGTGGTGTCAGTTATGTGTTCAAAGATCGAAAATTTATAATGAATCAAGGACCGATCAAACCAATGCCTCGATACGATATACCTTTCCACATTTAAATATGGTTTGCGTTGAACCGACATATTAACTTTATGTCGTGAATTTTTAGAAGATGGCCAACAGTGTTTGTTAGCCTACTTAAGAAATTAACTGCAAAACTCCGAGACGTTGGTATAGTTAGATTCAATACACCGGTCATCGTGAAGCGTATGGGTTAGAAAAGATGTGGAATCAATCTATGAAACGAGGTTTCACTAGAGTAGTGTTGAAAATCTCAGATGGTGGCATACGTAGATGCATTTTACGGTACTGGCGTTGACAGAGTAGTCAAATGAGCCATATGGGTTTCTATTTTTGACTGATGGGAAGAGACTATCTGACTTCTATGGCACCATGGACCGTGGTCAGGTTACTCTCTTAGATTGCTTGATGTCAGTTCTGCTTTTGATTCTGTAGACCATCCCATTCTTTTTCAGCGCCTCTCTACCTCCTTTGGGTTGGTCGGTCAGCCTTTAGAATGGCTGCGTTCCTTTTTATCTGAACGCACTAATTGCGTTGTCATCGTCTCCTCTAGGTCCCTTTCGGTACCTGCCCCATTTGGCGTGCCACAAGGATCTGTCCTTGGCCACTGCTATATCTTCTTTACACGGCTGATATCAGTTCTCTTTTGTCTTTTCAGGGGCTCCTACACCAATTAATGCGGATGATGTGAAGGCTTCTTTTTATCATTACCCATTTCTAAAAGAAAAATTGGTTCAACGAATTTTAATATCATCTATATTGGGACGGAAACCAATAAAATATTTTTGAGAGAATCTTTGTTCGATGTCATGAAAGTTACAGGAAATAAAGCATGTAAGTAAAATAAATCGCAAAATAAAATCTTTTCAACCGCGATATATTGTGACTGTGTTGTGAACGACTGTCAGAAATAAACTGATGTCTCTTTGGTATGGACCGTCTACAATCTGACAGGAACCACTGGAACCTACACCTGATTGACATGGGTGATGATAAAAAGAAGGGTGGTGCGAACGTAATGGTAAAAAAAATTTTCTCTGAATTATTAATTGTAATAGTGTGAAAAAGTTGTGACTATAAGAGATGAATTTGTGGCTAAATTTGTCAGTTGCTAGTGCCATTTCTTGAACTGCCCCAACGACTTTGAAATTTAGCAGTAACAGTTGCATGCAAAATACTAATACGCGATTACTTGCCATAACGATTAATACACATTGCGCAAGTAACAACCAATATATTTGTCACAAATAACTAAACAACCCTTCACTAAATTATACGTTTGGTTATTGAAGATTTCTAAACACAAATTTTAAGAAGTTGAAGATCATTGTTATGGACAGTTTGGTAACTTTTTTCTCGTTTGCTTAGGTTTATTTACTTCTTTGAAGGTACGAGGGCTACTTGATTTTTCTGATGCATCCATGTCTTCTTCGTCTGCTAAACTTTGACTCTGTACTGGATCTAGAGCTGTACCGATGCATAGGAAGCATTCGTAATCGGGCCGATTATTAGAGGAATCGGCATAATCGGTATCGGAGAAAAAGTATCGGCGCCGATGCAAATTATTTTACAGTTGACGTTTTTTGCACAATATTCGTTACAAATAGAAAACTGAACACAAGTGTCTTGTTTCTTATTATTGATTTATATTTAGCATTGCACTACTTAGCAGACACTGTAGAAACCAAGGACCTATTATACACAGGACTGGAAACTCCTTGATAGCCCTTATACAACTTGTGGGGCGTGGTGGCTCAGTGGTAAGTTCGGCGCCTTGTGACCGGAGGGTTGCAGGTTCGAATCCCACTCTAGCCGCTGCGTACGGACCTTGGGCAAGTCCTTCACTCGCGATTGCTCGTGGCGCTTCGGCGTGAAAATTCCGGCACAGTATCAAATGCTGTAGTCGGGAGCGCCTCTGAGTAGTAGACTTCGAGAGGCGCTATAGAAATATCCGAAATAAAAAAATAAAAAAAACGTCGTATGCGTAGTTTTGGGGCGAAACTAAAATAATCGGCTTCATACGCGGTATCGGCTATTACAATAATCGGCTATACGCGGTATCGGAATAATCGGCAAAAAGCCTTATCGGTACAGCTCTAAGTCTGGATCTATTTCTCATTCCGCTGCGGAATTTTGATCATTACTGTCTGCTAATGTTTGTTCATTGCTGAAATCCAATGTTTGCGACATCTTAGGTGCTCGGTCAGCTTTCGCTCATGCCGCTTCTTTAGTTTAGTTGATGCAATCTTATCTTGACCGCCAATTAGGGAGTCCTATCATAACTCTAATCGTCCGCTGATCATGTAGGAACTCATGTTCATCGTTTGGCACCTTTCTGGCATTGGGACACTTACAATTGTCCCTGGTATATTTGCAAGTTTCGATGTAAAAACTTTTTCTCTACATTTATGTTAAGAGTTTTGCCATTTTTACGATATATATACTACTACTTTTTCGACCTAATAGGTCGGCGATCGAAATTCATCGTGGAATGTATATATCATCTTCAGAACTTTGTATGCGAAACTGCCACGATGGAAGCTTTTCTCCATATAGACTAGCTTCGATGTGTCTTGCTACGATTTCTGCTGTTTGAGTGACAGTAGATTCCTTGGTTCCTTCAGTGTTGACTCTGTTGATGTTATGTTTAATATAATTGTAGTGCCTCATAACGTCTTCATAATTTGACAAGACATTTTTCGGTTACTCGCACGAATATCCAAAATCAGTACATTTTTCATCGGTAGGCCTACATTTTTCATCGGTTCTTGTTTTGATTTTGGATAACTGATCGAAAAGACCTCTTTTTACACAAATTTCCGATAAAGCGAATTTCTACAAACTTTCATATATGACATTGGTAATATATCATACAATTAACATCGTGCCCTGAAATATGACATATGACCTGGTAGCTAGGCATAGGCATAACTTTGGTCTAAAAAGTGGGGGATACCAATTTCATCCATACACGAAGCAAGGCGAAGACTGCGATTTCTGGGATGGCTCAATAATAAAATATTGATTGACTATGTTTTAAAAGTGGGGGTGCTGTACCCCAGTCCAAAAGCTGGGGGTACGGTACCCATCGTACCCCCACCCTCAAAAATTACGCCTATGGTGGTAAGCCCACTACCGGTTCGCTTAATATGGAGAATTGAAGGGATGAAGGACATTGAGGAACGAAGGTTCGCCTTAATATGAATTGGCTCTAATGCACTAGCAACAGGGGTATAGTATCGAACTTCGACGACGACGCTGGGGCACCTCAGAACTTCAAAATAATTCAACCAAATTTTGCACAGTCATTTACTTTTACCAAATGCAACTTTTAAACACTATTACGTTTGTAAATTCGCACTTTAGTTTTTTCGCACCACCCAACTGTTCACGCCACCAAGACTCGAATATATTTACACGATCCTCTACATGCGATGCAAAGGCGGACAATGATAGCAATTTTGGCCGAGTGTAAAGTACCAATTAAGTCTGAAACAGAGTATGAATTTAGAGAGCTACAGTTGAACTATCAACAGTTAAAACTTTAGACAATTAATCCAAATAAGAATAGTAGTTTTTTAATGTTCGTGTATTACCGAAAGATCGTCTATGATTTCACGAAGCTTACTACTCCACTGTCATATTTATTTTATGATAAAGTGCCAGAACATTCTTGTTCGACGGAGGGCCATTGAAATGCTTTTGAGATACTGACACGTTGTCAGCGTAATTATTGGCGTTACACGTCGTTAATGAGAAAGTGAGATATCGTCAAGGTAGACTAACTGTAACTTGGTGAACCCTGTTGATAGATTGCATCTCAGCTTGTATTGGGATGCGTTGTGGTTAAGGTTGTGTTGTTTTAGAAGATTCTCCGCGAGCATAGGCGTAGACTCTGGGGGCAGCCGGGGCACGAGCCCGCAATAATTGAGGATCGGCAAAGTCCCCCAAAACGAGAGGAGAATTTCTTGTCACTGTCTCGCACATAAATAGGTTGGGCTTAAATTTTGATGGGTCTCAGGAATACCTTGTAATTCTAACTTACGCGGCAGGTTTTGTTCTACATGAATAGGTACCGATGATGTGGACAAGGCTGATATTGTTGGGTACTGGTTGATTGACTTACAAATATCGTTGATTATTTTTGAAAATAGCAAATGCTAGAGTTCCGCGTGTATAAACTTCTGTTTGCGATTGAACTACTATCGCGATGCTCTATAAGTAGCAGTGCCTGGCGTTACGTGAAAAGTTCAGTATCTGTTTAACGAGGTGGGTTTCCCTTGGTACTTTTGTATGAGGGGCTGTTTGATCCGCGATAGAGTTGGCGTTCTATCACATAAAGTCGACATACATATAAATACGTACTTGTACATGCACATATACAGCTATCTTGCATGTTGGGCTGACCCAACTCCGTCGCACTTCTCACTACACTAATACTCTGTCTAGATAACGTTTCGTGAAAATATTAAGAAAAAAATATTTCTCTGCATACCGGCAGTAATTATTTGCCCTGTCTGCCTTTCCTTCTGGGAACCAATAGTTGTCTTCTGGATGACTTGTCCAAGGTTGACATATAAAGTGGGCTTGAGAATGAGCGAGTTTCCCTCTGTAGCCTGCTCCTTTATCCTCTAGCGTACAGCCTGCATTTGAAGATAAATTTAACGCGAAGTAAGATTACACGGTGTAATGCAATAGACGGAAAATAAACAACCAAGTAGCGATAAACATATCTCATCATGCAAGCTAGTTTCAAAGCGAAACTTACTCATGTAAAACAGTATAAATTAAGTGCCAATATTTTAATCTCGCGTGGCGCTTTGTTTCTACCACACACTTAGGGCCTATAATAATTTTCTGTACATGTAGACACTATTTCTTCGACTATAAAGCCTGTACATATTCACAGGCTACCATGACAGTGCACAATGGCGTTGACGCCAAACAGTCTAGTCCTAGTAAATGCTGTTTTGTGCGATACCTTTCATTTTTTCTATTTTTTATTCATGCATGTACAATCTAAGCTAATGTGATTCAATATAATTTAATCTCGTTTCGCATTGAATGTACTGGTAAATTTTGTGACCAGTAATGTGTACATATCTAAATATATATGTGAATACTTATATGGTGCATTTTAAGAACCTCCCAAAGGCGCTGCGACTCGGCTATCTTGCAGATCAAAAAAGGTTATTAAATCTTAAAAGCTACGTAACACTTTTAATGTGAGTAGGTGTTAAGTAAGAGTTTGAAAACAGGCGCTACAGAAGTTATTCTATATAAAAGACTGTCTCTACAGAAAAGGGTCTACAGAGGGGCAACAGGATCCACGGACCCTTATGAACAGATTGGCTTTTAAGCAGTTCCTTCGAAACTCTCCAGCCCGAAGTCTGCCAAAGAAGTTATGGTGGCTTTAAAAAAATTTGTTTTTCAAAAATCTAGGTTTTGCTAAACAGCTGACCCGATTTTGGATTCAACCAAAAAAAGGATTGTGAATAGAGTGGCTTAACACATCGAAATGTAAAGTACCGTTTGGGTCGGCAGAGCCGCCTCCCACGAGGCCGGCCCAAACCATTCGAGTCATTTTTCAATTTAAAAAAATGAATAGGTTATGGTATACATAAAAACATAATGTTAGGGCAAAACTTCTGCAAGTGGTTAGTAATAGGTAAAACGAACCTCTGCTGTCACAGATGCATTGGGGAGCACTGTTTCAAACATTTAGCACGACTGCGAAACGGTTGCTGGACAAAACTTTGTACTAAATGTGGAAGGGAATTAAAAACCACTTAGGTGAGTGTATGAAGTGTGGTTATTTCGCTAAATATTTCAGAGCTCGACGAGGTGGGTTAATTCGTGAATCAATAAAGAATGGAAACGTCTATCGTCTATATCAATAGACTAGAAAAATGAAAAAAAAGATTTTCTATCTAAAGAAATGATAAAGTTATTACCGGGGTATATTGAGATAAATAGATATTACTATGGATAAAAACATTAAGCAATTGTTGGGTGAGTTTACTGGTCCCCCGGCTCATCGAGCTGTTCTACAGAATATCTTAGACGAACCTATCCGAGATGCAGTCAAAAGGCGCTTACTACAGCCACTGCTTCCAAGGCCAATTCCTCCAGTGCGCAAGCATAGAGGGGGAAAACGTAAGGCTCTTCTAGCAGAATTCGACCCACTCCTAATTAAGAAGGATAGAGGTGAACCACCACCCTTTCTAGTGCACAAAGAGCTCGCCAATCAGTTTCTGTGAGACTTTCGTGCAGCAGTACCTCTTAACCACAGGCTGGAGGGAGATGCGTTGGGTTTCTTGAGTGCAATGGAGCACAACATTGAGTCGCAGCTAAACGAAGAGCTCTTGAAAAATGGCGGTTTGAAATACTCTCAAGTGTTGACTGTTGATTTGGAAAAGTTGGCGCCAACTGTTGATAATGTGTATGATGGCAACGCGGCTCCTGGTACTATTACCAACACGGATTACTTTCGAAGCAAAGCAGAAGCAGTTACCAATGCGGGAAAAATCCAGGGGGTTATACGGAAGGCCAAGGCTGAAGTACTAAAACTCCCCGAAGAGTACACCAATGAGGGATCGGGGTGGAGAGTGAAGCGGGTCGTGGCGCTAGACCTCAGTTTTGCAAGATATAAGCCATTCCGAGGTAAGAGCTACTTTCAACACCGAAGTACATACCACCCCGCTCGGTTAGTAACGTGCAAAACGAAGACAACCGCTGCTTCGAGTGGGCCATACTAAGCGCAATGTATCCAGCAGAACAAAACCCTCAGCGTCCAACTAAGTATCGTGCCCACCTCCACGAACTAAACTTCGACGGTATAGAATTTTCAGTGAAGGTCACAGATATCGGTAAGTTCGAACGTCAGAACCCAACTATAAGCGTCTCAGTCTTCGGGTGGGATAAAGCTTTGTATCCAATCTGTGCATCAAAGCAGATCGATAGAGGCCATAATATTGACCTTCTGCTATTGGTTAAAGGTGAGGACCATCACTACGTCTGGATTAAAGACCTTGGCCGAATTCTTCATCAAAATAGCAAAGGAACAACAAGAAACATCATGTCGTCGCTGCTTACACATATTTTGTAGACAAGACTTGCTGGAAGCTCATATCAAAGATTGTCAGGGCATTAATAAGAAGCTTCAGCGGATTGAGATGCCAAAAGAGGATGAAAATATCCTCAAATTCCAGAATCACCACAAACAGATGCTCATTCCGTATATCATTTACGCAGACTTCGAGGCTCTAAACATGCCAATCGAAGGTGCAGCCATGAATCCCAACGAGAGCAATACCAGACAGATAGCTGAGCAGAAACCATGCAGCTTCTGTTACATAGTGGTTCGCTGCGACGGCCGCACAAAGAAGCCAGTTCTATACCGGGGAGAAAACGCCGTGGAAGAGTTCCTACAACGACTACACGGCGAGCTAGCCTCTATCAAACAAAGGCTGGCCACCCCAGCTAAGATAGTTATGTCAGCGGCCGATCGCCAATCATTCCGCGAGACCATCGAATGTCACAACTGCGGAGAAGCGCTCGAAGCGGATAGAGTTCGCGACCACTGCCACATCACCGGTAAGTACCGAGGTGCTGCTCACAACGCTTGCACCCTCAAACTTCGCATATATCCAGATAAGTGTAAGGTACCGGTGGTCTTCCACAATCTGCGAAGTTACGACAGCCACCTCATAATGCAAGCGATAGGCAGCTGTGAGGCCGCACAGGATGAGGAAACTGAAATTAACTGCATCCCAAACAATATGGAGAAATACATGACATTCAACATAGGACAACTACAGTTCATCGACAGCCTCCAGTTTCTAAACAGCTCGTTGGATAAATTATCAGGAAATCTGTCGCTTGAGGATCTGAAAGTCACAACTGCGTATATAAACGAAAACTTTGTTCACAATGATAGGACAACACTAGATCTTTTGAGGCGAAAGGGCGTATATTGTTACGAGCACATTGACGATTACCACCGCTTCGAATAAGACCGACTTCCACCCAAAGAAGCGTTCTACAGCATGCTGTCCCAAGAGAACATCGCTGATGCGGATTATGAACACGCCCAACGAGTATGGAATGAATTCGACTGTAAAACTCTGGGCGATTATCACGACTTGTATCTCCGTACGGATGTACTCCTACTAGCCGATGTATTCGAGACCTTCAGATCCACATCGATGAAGTACTACAGTCTGGACCCGGCTAACTACTTCAGCCTACCAGGAATGGCCTGGGACGCTTTGCTGAAAAAGACGAAGATCGAACTCGAACTTTTAACCGATATAGACATGCATTTGTTTGTAGAGAAAGGCCTCAGAGGAGGAATTTCGATGGTATCTAAGCGCTTCGCAAAAGCCAACAACTCGCAATGCCCAGATCATGATACCACGAAGCCAGACAACTGGATCATGTATCTCGACGCTAATAACCTCTACGGCTGGGCGATGCAACAGCCACTGCCACTGCCAGTTGGAGGATTTAGCTGGGAGAGTCCAACCCTCGACGAAGTGTTGGAAACTCCAGACGACGCGCCTGAAGGCTTCATAATCGAAGTCGATCTTGAGTATCCGGAGCACCTCCACGATGCTCACAACGACTATCCCCTAGCACCGGAGACCCTGACAGTCCAAGAGGAGTGGTTGACTGACTATCAGAATGTGCTTATGAACGAGTTGGGAGGCAAGTTCACAAAGCATGTGAAGTTAGTACCAAGCCTACGACCTAAGTAGCGGTATGTGGTCCATTATAGAAATCTCAAACTCTACCACTCGTTGGGCATACGAGTTGCTAAAATCCATCGTGCCATTAAATTTAGGCAGGAGGCGTGGATGGCTCCATACATCGAGATGAACACGAAATTGAGAGCGAAGGCAACGTCAGACTTTGAAAAAGACTTCTTCAAACTGGCTAATAATGCGGTCTTTGGCAAGACCATGGAAAATCTTAGAAAAAGAATTAGGGTCAACCTGGTACCAACCTCAAAATTTGACAAACTTCGTAAACTAATTGCCGACCCGGCCTACATATCACACAAAATCTTCAACGACCAACTCGCCGCGATTCACAGTTTGAAGAACAAGCTCAAGTTAAACAGACCTGTATATGTCGGCCAAGCGGCCCTCGACCTCAGCAAGCATCTGATGTACGACTTCTAGTACAGCGATGTGAAAACGAATACGGAGAAAAAGCCCAATTGCTATATACAGACACAGGTAGCCTGTTATTTCAGGTGGAGACTCCAAACGCCTATGCCGATATGTGGAACAAAAAACACTTATACGACCTCTCCGGGTTCATCCAGGCACCACAAACGAGTTTTCGTTTGTGAATGAGAGGGCTTCTGTGTCACTTTAGCAGCTTTCATTGCTTCAACCGGCTTTTTGTCGAGCAAACGCGTCGGCTCATCGTTTAGTCCAGCCACAACTTCAGGCAAGCAACGAACCCATTCCACTGACCGTTCGGATGACCCCCTTGCGGCGAGAAGCAACTCCTGGGCGCATTGAGCATCGAAGAGTCGCTCGGCCAGAGTCCGGTTAAAGCGTTCAACGATACCCTGTTGGCGATGATTCCCAGCCTGTCCGCGTCTTACAAGAACGTCGTGTTTCGCCAGCTACGGCGTAAAAGCACCCATAAATTCCCGTCCAGAGTCGACCTGAAGGAGTCGAGGCAAAGTTAGTGAGCCTTGGTTGTAGATCCGGCTTAAAGCGGCGGCGACTTCAGCCGCACTTTTATCAATCAACGGTTCAGCTTCTTTGAATCGTGAAGCAACATCGACAACAGTGAGAGCGTATTTATAAGTCTTTTGACCTACTTTATCGTGAGGTAAAAACAAGAGATCGGCTTGGTGTACGGCGTTTGGGCGATTTTCCTCGAACTTTGGACGCGGTATGCGGCGCGGAACGGGAAGATAAATCTGCCACACAGCTTGTTTCTTCAGCCAATCGCGAGCCTCGGAAACTTTGGCGGCTGAGGCTAGTTTTTTCACCGCAGCCTTACCTCGCCAGCAACCTCTTGGGCTGTAATAGATAGCTGAAAGGTGCTTAGACATTTCACTAAAACTATATATTACAAACAGGTAAACACATACACAAATGATTTTCAGTTACGTCGCCGTCCAACACCCATCCCCAGCCTCGACTTCGCTGACATAATGGCCGATACCAGACGCGCGTCTTTCTTCTCATAATCTGGAGTTTCATCGCTGAGTGCGATCTTCGACGCGGCTGCAGCGAGGATGTCATCTGCCTGGTTGCGCCCCGGAGTATTTGTATGAACTGCGTATGCCACATCGTGGTGGAGGCACGCACGGTGTAGCTGATTAATCGAATCGCTATCACGGACACCGTGATAGCGCTGTAACAGCCGTTTATCGACTTTTGTGAATGGTCCACAGTAAGAGTACTTTCCTGTATTCTGAAAAGAACCTCCCGGATTATCTTCCGAAGACATACCGGACCGGTCTTTCGCACTTTAGAAGGCAAAATTTGGCTCTTCTTTGCACCGCAGACGGCACAGGTTTCCTTCTTTGCTGGTCGCCCGTTTCGTAACTCGACGATTGTTTCATTTGAAGTCTCAGTATGTTTCTTACATCGTAGGCAATACATTGTTTTCGTTGAATACAATCATAACTTGTTGTCTCTATATGGAAATAACAAATTTTGACCTCTAAGCTGACGATGGAAAAACACCACCATTGGTTGTTGCCATCCAGCATACGGTGCATAATGTGTGGGCCTAGCGGATGTGGGAAAACAAACCTACTACTCATCCTCCTTCTACGTTTATCTATGTTTTGACCGGCTCGAAGTCTCTGGGACAGGAAAAATATCAGTTCCTCCGGGACTGGGTTACAGAGTTGGAAAAAGTTGCTGGAAAGGAAGTTGCGTCTTTTCACTCTTCCTCCGACGAAATAATTACAGTCGAATCGCTAAATAAGAACGCCAGAAGCGTTCTAGTCTTCGATGACGTCATGCTCGAAAAACAGGGGCCAATCGAGAAATATTTCACCAATATAAGCAACATATAGGTGACATACAAGCGCGATGTGGACAAAAGTTTCGTCTAAACAGGAGCGAGACGCCTTGACTCAGGATTATTTAGCTCGCAGGAATCGACTGAGACAGCGTTTCGTGGATGAGAAGCTCGGTGAAGCCAACCTTCAGTACGATGCAGCAAAGCTTTTCAAACCAATCGCCACAGCCACGGCTGAATCCCAGGCGGATACGTCTAAAGAGCTGCAAAAAGTTACCAGCGCTTTACAGGATTTGCCGGCGCAGATTTCAGAGTCTGCTAACTATAACCCGATAGCGGCGTTGTTCGGTGATTCAGCAGGAACAGCTGCTCCAGCGATTCCAGCGGTAACAGCATCCCGAATCCCCCCGCATTGTTAGTCGATCCAAACAAGTTTCTAAACGTCGGGTCAATCACACTGCATGGGTTTAAACCTCCCAGAGAGCTCGATTTAGCCGACAAGGCAGGTGCTGAAAAGATAATCGGTGAGGTAAATCACTATGATCGCCACACCTTGGGCAAAGAGAAAAGGAAAACCAACAAGCAAGGAGACGAAGAAAAGGTAGATGCGGTGACTGCAGATATCGAAACCCTAAGGGAATTCATACACTGCTAGCGGGCCACAGCCTCATAAAAAAGGGGAAGGGTTTTGTTGTCCCAGCCGTTCCTCTGAAATTACAAGGTAACGCCTTGGGTGAGCTCTCCGTTAACCCCGTCGCGCTGTCTGCTGGTAGACTGAGAGTGTTTAAAGGTGGGAACCTCGTGCTCGAAGCTCCTGCTGATGAGTCGTTGTTCAGCCTGTTAACGAAACGATTCGTTAACACTAGCAATACTCTCCTCAAGCAATCGAGACTTTTAAAAAGCTCGTACAGATGTCTGATCTGCCTATTCATGGCCGGAAAAGTAAAAAGTTCCAGCTGATTCGTGGCGGCGCGGTGCAATTTTACAACGATCCAAACGCCCTGGTAGAGAGGTTGCAGCTTTTGGTGGCGTCTAAGGCCGCGGGAAACACTGGTCTCGGCAACGAAATCTCCGCCATTCTTGACGAGTTACTGCGTTCCGGTGCGATCTCCAAAGAGCTGGCACTCGAATTGAATAGAAACATGCTCATAAAATAAAGTACACAAGATGGAACGCTCGGAGAAACTTCTCAAAGAAATTCGAGAACTTTTGCAGCCTAAGGAGAATTTTAGCATAGTTGTTTCCTCAGATACTACAGGGTGGACCACGATTTTCTCACCACCATTGTACCTGGATCCAAAAAGACGCTTTGAGCTTGCTTTAGTCAATCTTGAAACTTATAATTCGATTCCGAACATTGACAGCTCAAATAACAAGTTCGTCTACAGCTTCACCAATGGTGCGACGTGAATGACGATCATTTTGCCCGACGGAAGCTACGAGATCGCACAGATTAATGATGAAATCGGTCGGCAGTTAGAAAAGCAAAATCCGCCGCCAACTGGTGTTGCTCAACTCAGCTTTAATTCGCCTATTACTAGAGGAGCTAACGCATCTACCCTTCGCTCCTTCATAAAAATTACGAATGCCCTTTATAAGGTAAATATGGCCGCATCCACCATCAGGAAACGTTCGGTTTTAACCCTCAGACCCTTGGCAGAAGTTATAAAGAGGGAAAAAATCCAGTCGATATTCTCCGGGTGGACACAATCCTGGTAAATTGTGACATTATCTCTGGATCGTATCGAAATGGTAGCCAGCTGCCAGTAATCTACAGTTTTTTCCCGGATGTGTCGCCCGGCTACAAGGTAATCGAGTCTCCGAAAATTCTGGTGAACCTACCAATTGCACCGGCGGGTAACGTACAGGGCATTCGTGAGTGGCTGACCGACCAGAATGGTGAACAATTAAACCTCCCCGGTGAGACAGTAACTATAAGGTTTCACATCCGCAGTGCGTAGATATTCACACTTAAATATTCTCATGTTGGTTCTTGGAATTAAAAAGCGGCGTCGTGTCCTGGGTGGTGGACTTTTCGACTGGATACCCAAAATCGCGGGCTTCCTTGGCCGTGCAGGCTCCTTCATTTCAGCGAATAGAGGCGCAATCACAAACGTTGCCGATGTAGTTGGTAATGTGGTGAAAGCTGGCGTCACAACGGCGTCCACCGACAGGCAAATCGTCGATGCCGTTAAAGCGAGACGCGCAGTTTCCGGCGAAAAAAGCACCAATAGCGGTTCCCGCACCTTTGGAGAAGGCGCTCAGCGACAAGAGCATCGAATACTTAAAACAACTGGCAGTGAGTCCGACACCCGTTGTTCCAATAATGGGTGATATAAACAGCCGCATTGCTGGATCCGGTTTCAAGACTATAAAGCCGAGTCGCGGCGGTAAGGGTCTGTTTCTCGCAAAATGAAATAAAAATGACCGACTAATTCACAAAACGCAAAAAAATGTTTAACCCACCACACGTGAAATTCATTTCTGACATGATTAATAATTGAAGCTTGAACTTTTTTACTTATAATAATGGCGGCATTTGACGTGCCGAGTGAAATGTTGGACATCGCCTCGGCGGTACCCGACGACAACAGCATCGAATCGTTTGAATACCGCGAGTATGAGTCGCAAAACCCTGCGGCTATTAACAATGGCCAGGCCATACAGATAGACATCCAGAACCAAGACATTTTCACGCAACCTTCCAAGAGCTACCTTCTTGTGGAGGGCAGGCTTACATCAACTGGCGCGGCTTACATCGCAGACGCGTTGGTGTCATTCATCAACAACGCCATCCCGTACATGTTTTCTCAGATTCGATATCTGGCTAACAACACCGAGATAGAGAATGTCATGTCACCTGGGCAAGCCACGATGATGAAAGGCATGCTGGTTTACGGCGAGGATTTTTCCAAAGCTGAAGGTTTAAACATGTGTTGGCAGAAGGACACGACTGCGGCGGCGGCGGCTCTGAATCTCGGCTTTGAGGCCCGTCGACAGATGATCATTGGCAAACCTGTCCCTATCGGTACGTTTTCATTCATCGTTACCTTAAGACATCTATTCGGTTTTTGCGATGATTATCACAAGGTCGTATACGGGATTAAACACTCCCTACTGCTGAGCCAGCAGAGGGATGCAGACGCGATCTTCAAGGAAGCCGCTGCGACCAATGGCCAGATCACGCTGACTAAACTCTCCTGGTTCATGCCGCATATTATACCCGCTTTGGAGCATAAAATCATGCTTATGAAGCAGATTGAAGCCAAGGTTAAGGTACCTGTGGCATTCCGCGCCATGCAATGCGACAACATTGCGGTGCCACGAGTGACGACTTTTTCCTGGCGTTTGAGCGTTAAGTCGGGCACGGAAAAACCACGGTGGATTCTTGTTGCTTTTCAGACTGGAAGGAATGCACATCAAGGCCAGAATCCTGCACTGTTTGACCACGCACAGGTTCGCAACATATTCGCTATGCTCAACAGCGATCGCTACTCCGTGGTTGACATGAATCTCGACTTCACCAAGAGGACAACCTCTCGCGCTTACAAGGCCCTACGTGACTTCAAGGAAGAATATTGCGGTATAGACGCGCGTGAGTCGTCATGTCAAGTAACACCAATCGACTTTGTAGATATGTTTCCGGGATTTGTCCTGGACGTGCGCAAGCAATCGGAACGACTAAAAACCTCTGTACAGGACATACAAATCAAGGTGGACTTTAACGAAGTGGTACAAAATAATACGGTGGCCTATACCGTCCTGATCAGCGACCGACTTCTGAACTTTGAATCGGAGGTAGCAAATTTAACGTCCTGTACCGATTCCCATAATCACATTTAGAAAAATGGCCCTCTTCTAGATATTTTTTGCAAAAATGAAAACTGAATACGCTGCGTTCGGCCTTTCGCTCACCGAAGGGCAAAAGCAAACATTGGCTAAAGTTGCGCGCGCCGGCACTGGTGCCACGATCCGACTCGCTCATGGCCAGCTTCGTGGAGACGGTAAGCTCGCGCTGACAAAAGTTCAAGCCGCCCGAATCGTGAAGAAGATTTCGGAAGGCGTTGGCATGGAGCTGAGATTCACTAAAACGCAACTGAAAAAGATGACAAAATCGGGCGGATTTCTTCCACTACTGGCTCTCCTCCCGCTGATTTTGGTGGGTTAGGCGCGGTGGGTGCCGCGGCTGGAGGCGCCGAGGTGGCAAAGGCCGTGCACAACAAACAGGGCAGCGATGCAGAGGCTCTGCGCAAGAAACAGGCCAGCGACGTTGCACTGGCGGAGGCGGCGCGTCACAATCGCGAACTCGAGGCCCAGGTCCGTGGGTTCGGTTTATATCTCGGGCGCGAGACTCGTGGTGGTTGTTGTCCAATGTGTAAAGGATCGGGTCTCTACATCGGGCAAAAAAACTAAAACCTTTGAGCAACTTCGACATAGAGAAAACCGCCGGGGCGCTGCCGCATTTCCGCGGTGGTTTCATGCGAGATGGTCTGCCCGCCGTGGCTCGTGAGAAGGAATGTGGAGTTGTTAATCTAGATTCCGGTTCTGGTGATGGTACTCACTGGGTCGCCTATGGGATAGATGGACCTACAGCCGTCTATTTTGACAGTTATGGGCTGGATCCACCTCTCGAAATTTCGCGATATTTAACCCGTTCCATAAGAACACAGACATTTCAGCTGCAGGGGCCCGATGATGTGGTCTGTGGTCATCTCTGTCTTCTCGTGCTAAGAGAGCTCGCTGCTGGAAAGAATTTTGAAGATATCGTGCTTGACCTATGTTAGACTTCCACCACCCTTTTTTGTATAATGCCGGTTGATAAATTTGGAACAGACGGTGGAGGCGGTTTGGGAGGGGGCAGATAAGCGCCGCTGGGCTCGTACACAAGGCGGGTGATGCAATGGTGGGAATTCTATCGGCTGGAGGTTTTCGGTTGACAAATGTGGGAACGCCAACGATGGAAACGGACGCTGCAACAAAGGCTTATGCGGACATCGTAGATCAGGACAACTTACAAATTACCGGTGGAACCATGTCTGGCGTTCTAAAAATGGGCGGCCATAAATTGACTGGTTTACCTACGGACACTCCGGGATCTGACCGTGAAGACGAGGGTTGGGACGAATTGGTGGGGGTGTCCGACGCTGCTAGTTGGAAACCAATAACGGAGTACGCGAAAGAGCGAGCGCACCAAGATGAGTTGTATGCAGACGGCTTAAGCTCCGCGGTAACTGGTCTCGTTAAACGTTACGCAGACGATAAGGACACTGTGCTGGACACTGCCGTCAGGCTGTACGCGGACCAGAAGGCAGCCGCGGCCGAGAGCCATGCGGACCAGAAGCTTATCGATGCCAAGCAGTATACGGACGAGAAGAACGAGGTGCTGAGAGATTCCGTTAGGCAGTATGCGGACGAAAAGGACGTTATTGTTAAAAGTTACGTCAACGAGCAAGATATTATCGTCAAGAACGCGTGTGTGCTAAAATCTGGCGGTGTTATGACTGGAAGTTTAGTTATGGGTGGCCACCGAGTGACTGGACTTCCAACAGAGATTCCAGGATCCGATAGCGATGCTCCGAGTTTGAAACAAGTGAAACACCTGATCAACAATACCACTACAAATTAAGAAACGACTCCCGAGGAACCGTACCACATGACCAATGAGAGTTACGTTGATTTCCAAGATGCTGCAGTCAGGACATATACAGATCAAAAGGCGGCCGCCACCAGGGGGTACGCGGACCAGAAAGCTGAAGCTGCTAAAACTTACGCCAACGCGCAAGATGTTATCGCCAGGAGCACTTGCGTGCTTAAAGTTGGCGACGCAATGACTGGAAATTTAGCTATGGGCGGTAAGAGGGCGACTGGGCTTTACACAGGGGCCTCATCAGCTAATACCGACGCGGCGAGCATCGGGCAGGTGACGAGGATTGTTACCGGCAAAATGACAAAATTAAATAAAATACAGACGGAGCCTTTGAACGTAGCAAATAAACAATATGTCGACATTCAGGCTGTTGTGGTTAAAAGGTATACAGACAGTAAAGATGTAGCGGTAAGACAGTACGTGAATAACCTTAAATTTTTAAACTACAGCGGCCACATTCCACCGCTGTCTAAAGACTCTTCCGAAACGGGTTTTAAGGCCGAGGCCAGTTCATTTCTCACCACTTACTTACCACATTTGGCGTTTAACTCTGGAGTAATAGGTGAGTGGAGGACAGACCCCGCCATGGCTGCTGATAGTTTTGGGACTTGTTTGAGTATTGAATGCCCTGCACCCGTGCGAATATGGAAGGTTAGTCTGGCTGGGGGATCTAGTCCTACTGCACCACGTATCACGTCCTGGAAGATTCATGGGCTTCGAACCTCTACCGGTCCTGCAATTGTAATTGGGCAGGAAGTTCTCATCTCCTCCAATGTCACTTTGACTAACATTGCGCAGGAGTTTACCGTCAACACTGACACTGCATACAATTTCTTCCAACTGACGGTCCTTGCCACCAGCTCAACACTAACTACTGTTGGAATTTCCCACTTTCAGATCTATACATATTTTAAAGTCGGGGAAACATAAGACTTAATAATGGCCGACTCGCACTACAAGATTCGTGGTTATCTCCGGCAAAAAGGAGAAACAAATATGCACAAGTACAACCTCGATGATTTGGTTGGACTAACTAACTGGGGATATACTATTCCTAAGCCCACCGCAGATATGTTAGACGCGGTTCCCCAAATTCACATCGATTTGTGTCGGACGATTACCACAGCCGCGATATTTACACAGCGACCAAAACTGTGACTCTAAGTTCGTGGCAAACACTTCCATTGACCGCGGCGCGCTATCCTTGTATCACGTTGCAAACTACCAATGAGACAGTCTCATTAGACCGCGGATTCTGGAGGCTTACAATGTTTGGTGTCAGTACCGGTGATGCGTCAGTTCGCGTTATAACAGTAGCGGGTAGCATCGATCGTACAGTCGACATTCTAAGTGGAAAATTTGATGCAGCTAGGGCAATATTCATTCCAGGACAAACGAGTCTCCGAATTGAAGGAAAAAAGAGAGGCGTTGAAAGTACTTCATCTATCGACTTAAACATAACGTTACTGATAGAGCAACTATCAAAAAAACAATGTCTTTGTACCCAACGCTTACGGATCCAACAATTTCGTCAGACACGACGTCCCAAACATTTCGTCTGCAGAAGATTGGCGAAATAGAAGCCTTCCTGAGGTCTGAGGCGATAAGTCGAGGACAACTGTGCAAAAAGTATAAGAGGGTTGTAGATGTGGCTAATGGGGCCTCGGCCGGCCTTGCTATGGTTAGTCTTGGAACTGGGGTGGGTGGGGCAGCTATGTTAGCCACTGGTATTGGTTTTGTTCCTGGTATTGTTCTAGAGAGTTTAGCCATAGCGACGAGTTTTCTGGATGTTATTGGAAATGTTATTAGTCGAAGTTTTGTTGCTAAAGCTTCAAAACACGACGAAATTTGTATTTTGGCGGAAAGTAAACTAAACACGGTCCATGACCACATTTCTAAGGCGTTGTAAGACACGGCTATTAGCGATGAAGAGTATAAGCTTATTCTGGGAGAGGAGGAGAAATATAGAACGATGAAACGTGATATACAAAGCAAGAATGGAAAAAAAGAGTTGCCGAGTCAAAGCAAAGACCAGATGGTGGCAGAACTAAGCAAGAAACTAACCAGCGCTGGGTCTTCCCAGCGAACCTCGATATAAAAGTTTTCATCCTAGGTGGTTGGATTCGTGAGTCCGTTATTCCTAGCGCACCACCTCCGTACGATTAGTGAACCTTAATTTTTTTTTCTATTAGACTCCAAGGGGTGTGGCCGGCCTCGTGGGAGGGTCTCGGCCGGCAGCAAACGGGACTTTACACTTCGGTGTGTTAAGGCCAACAATCGTGATCCTATTTTTTGTCCCTACCAGAGGTGGGTTGCTATATAAATTTCGATTGACTGTATAAAAAAACCGACATGGTGCCAGAGGAAATATGCAGAGCTTCTGAGTAGATTGTCTCGTAGAGATTTCAATTGCTCGATTGACTGATTGAATGACTAATTAGCTGATTAATTGATTGATTGACTAATTGATTGACTGTTTTAAAAACCTGACATGGGGCCAGAGGAAATACGCAGAGCTTCTGAGTATATTGTTGTATAGAATTCGATTGGCTGATTGATTAAATGTGTGACTATTTTGGTCGATTGATGATTGATTGACTAATTGATTGATAAATTGATTGATTGCGTCAAAAAACGCTGTATCCTATACTACTAATGTGTGTAAGCATGGGCGCCGACTCTGCGAGGCCAGTGAGTGCCCAGCACCACCAGAAATAGGCCATGCGAGGCCCGCCTATGCTTGGGCACCACCAGAAATCAGCCAGCAAAAGCGCTTTTCAAGAGATAATTTTCCTGAAAATCGATTAGCAAGCATCAATTTCAGGAGTATAACTCCATATGTTTAAGCTTCATTGTCGATTAATATAATAGTTAAACTAGTAGCGCTACGCTAGGTGGCGATACCGTCGAATTTTGGTATGTTTCGCATTCTTCGTGCACACAAACACAGATCAAAATTTTTTCCGCGCTCACCCCATACCTGTCAAACAAGATCGCCATCTCTGTGTAGATTCCACTGCAGACTCTTCTGTCAAAAGGATAATTTCAATAAGTGTGTCCTAACCAAATCCAACAAAGTAGAAATATAGAAAATCCCCAAAAAGGTAAAAAAAAATTGTAAGAATTGACACTGGACGAAAGAAGCCACGGTATTTATAATTTGAAGTTAATTTGCCATTATAATGATTTAACAAGAATTGAGAATTGATGCTGGGGAGAACCACGGTAGGCCGCCTATATATATTTTGTAGCACTGTAACAGAAGAAGGTCAAAAAAATTTCGCTTTCCGCGTTAAAATTCCTTTGCCTCTCGTTGGGCACTCACACTTTTGGGGTCAACTCGGCGCCTATGTGTGTAAATAGTAATAGGCGCAACTGAGCAGTGTAGTGCGTAGCATGGTACACTAAGCAGCTTTGGAGATACGGGAGGTTAGACATAATGAGATAGGGTTTGGCACTCACATCCGCTGTCCACCCACAAAGTCTACTTTGAAGGAGACCGACTCAGTCGACATAATACAGAAACATAGGCGCCCAGTTGACCCCAAAAGTGTGAGTGCCCAACGAGAGGCAAAGGAATTTTCACGCGGAAAGCGAAATTTTTTTGACCTTCTTCTGTTACAGTGCTACAAAATATATATAGGCCCAGGGGCGTAGCCATACAAGGTGCGTAAGGTGCGTACGCACCTCTGTCACATTCTGCTTTAGGACCCTATTCTTTCATTTTCCTTCTACGGCAAAAATTTCTAATTTGGCCAATTGTTCCATCTGATGACATATTTAGCGTATACAATGTTTCAAAGTGCCAGAACAAGGGTCACAAGGCCCATGTAGGTCTCAGCCTTTCCGCAGTCTGAACCATAGCCTGTATATGACAGATGCTTCATAATACACAGGGCCACAGACGTATTCAAGAGTGGTGCGTGGATGTTTCGGTCATGACGTTTGCTATATTTGTCTAGATCGCCCTGATGTGTCGGGGTATTTGACCCTGGTCTACCCACAGTAGAAACAAACACCCTGTTGTACATTTAGATATGTTCATTTGCGTGCACACTAATATATAGCCAGATTCTTCCTTCAGACGTACAACCAAAATGCATACACTTTAACTCGGCTCCAGTGCTAAGAAATGCCTGAAATAATATCTTCCTTCGGTGCAATTCGTCTGTTTCTCGGTCTCTCTCTCTCTTGGTCTCTCTCTCTCACTTTCTCTTCCTCTCTCTCTCTTCCTCTCTCTCTCCCCCACTCTCTCTCTCTTTCTCTCTCTCCCTCTCTGTCGCAGTCCGTCTCTCTCAATGTGTCTTTACAAAGTCTTGTGGCTTGTACACACACGACTGCAGTCTTCATTCTTGATGTTACTCGGCCTGCTATGAGAGTAGTCTTCATCTTCGGAATAAAGTCGCTGTATTCATTCGTTTACTTTTAAACAAAAATGACTTTTAAATACATTTTAAAGTTTAATTGCTTCAACTTAAGGATGAAGCGTTATAGAGAAACTTTTCTGTTGAAGTTCTTTACAGAAAAGCAAGCCAGTAACGACTGTGACGGTGGAAATGGAACTGGATAGGTTTGCTGAGTCAAAAAATGAATGGTCGAGCACTGCAGTTAAACAGACGTTGATCAGCAGAATCATTTTGGACTAGCTGTTGGTGCAAAGTTAACTGACGCAGACAAAATAAATTTCGATTTCTGACTGAATTCTATACTCCACCAGAATGTGTCTCTGGTAATCGCCATCTAAGCTCACCTATGTATAGGTTCTCTGAAGACTACTGCTTCGCATTACGCACCCCATATAGTAAAATCTTAGCTACGCCACTGTATAGGCCTACCGTGGTTCTCTCCAGCATCAATTCTCAATTCTTGTTAAATGAATTTCAAATTAGAAATACCGTGGCTTCTTCCGTCCAGTGTCAATTCTTACATTTTCTTACCTTTTGGGGGATATTCTATATTTCTACTTTGTTGGATTTGGTTAGGACACACTTATTGAAATTATCCTTTTGACAGTAGAGTCTGCACTGGAATCTACACAGAGATGGCGATCTTTTTTGACAGGTATGGGGTGAGCGCGGAAAAAATTTGGATCTCTGATTTGGATCGGATCTGCATCCAAAACATCAGGAAAACATCACAGTCAAATACGCTGACGATACGTACCTGTTGGTTGGTTCATCGATGAGATCAACTATTAGTGAGGAGCTTGCGATGGTAGAGAGGTGAACCATCTCCGCTTAGACCATCGTAAGACACAAGAGATGGTGGTTACTCGGCGCCGAAATGTAGAACTGCCACCGTTAATAGAAGGAGTTGAGCGGGTAACATCAATGAAGATTTTGGGTGTGATCATGCGTGACGATCTCCGAGCAGTCGACCACGTAGACGCGGTTCTGGTCTCGTGCAGTGGATCCATGCACGCTCTCCGGATCTTAAAATCGCATGGCCTTCAACAAGACGCCCTCCACTCGGTCACCGTTGGAACAACAGTCTCACGAATGTTGTATGCAGCACCTGCTTGGTGGGGTAGAACTTCTGCAGAAGACCGAAAGAGACTTGGGAGATTTCTATTGAAAATCGAACGAGCTGGCTACCTGAGAGACAATACGCCGAATGTTGAACAGTTGATGAGAACCGCTGATATGCGTCTGCTCTCGGCGGTGTCACTGAATCCATACCACGTACTGCATGATTTGTTCCCTCCCAAAATCTCACTCCGACCGCGCCCACATGACTTTGCCCTGCCTCCAAAGGACGATACTAATTTTATTTCTAGGGTTCTCTATGATGCCTTAAAGTAGAATCCAGTTTCTCTATAACTCATTTTTATTTACAGGCATGATTGCAAGCGACTCTTGATTCTATTATTCTGTACTTGTGTTTTGTACCATGTTGCGGTGTGACAACGTGTGGAGTTAATAAACGAATAATAATAATAATAATAATAATAATAATAATAATAATAATAATAATAATAATAATAATAATAATAATAATAATATTAATAATAATAATAATAATAATAATAATAAAAATAATAATAATAATAATAATAATAATAATAATCATCACTGTTTGTGTGCAGGAAGAATGCGATACAGACCAAAATTCGATGGTATCGCCACCTAGCGCAGCGCTACGAGTTTAACTATTATAGTAATCGACAATAGAGCTTAAACATATGGAGTTATGCTTCTGAAATTGATGCTTGCTCATCGATTTTCATGAAAATTATCTCTTAAAAAGCACTTTTGCTGGCTGATTTCTGGTGGTGCCCAAGCATAGGCAGGCCTCGCATGGCCTATTTCTGGTGGTGCTGGGCACTCACGGGCCTCGCAGAGTCGGCGCCCATGTACAGAATTGTGTTAATCGTGAGTTCTTACACTCGGCGACCGACAGATGGCAATAGGCAGAGAACCAAGCGACCAGAAAAAAGTAATATCCCGCCTTTTCCGGGGTGAAGTATTTGATTCCATGGAGTCAACGTACATATGAGAGACGCTATGGATAAGATCAGAGACAGAGAGACCTGGAGACGTCTTGTCGAAGCCTCATCGTCGGCGTATACCTGACGGAGGAGAAAGAAGAGAGAAGAGAGAGTCAACTTACATAGCTGATTAAGAGAATTACTGGACAATCCCCTTCCCTGACAAAGATTGACAGGTTTGTATTTATTGAATCAATTTTCACGCCACCTACCGGGACAGAGAGCGGGAATACTGGGAGGTCATCATCACTCGCCAGTCGAAAAACCCGAAGAAGCTCTGGACCACTTTCAACGGCCTCCTTGGTCGCCAGAGGGGTGATCGACAGTCGCATTCTCTTCCGCCCTTCTCTGGTGAAGCGTTCCTAGAACGATTCTCGGCCAAAATATCATCCAAACGCGATGCAACCGCTGGTTCCTCTCCTCCCGTTTACTCTACTACGGAATGTCGTCTTTCTACTCTTAACGAGATGACGAGCATGGAGTTACGCCTCCGCGCCGAAGACGTGCGAATTTAACATTGCGCCAATGTTTCAGGTTCAGGACTTTATCGACGACCTTCTTCCGTTCCTCACGGTGCTGTGCAACCGCTCGATCCGTGAGGCCTGCCTACCGCCTCTCAGAAATAGTCCGATCTCCTGCCTGCCTTGAAGCGAGATGGCTTGGACCCGAGCGATCCAACCAACAACCGGCCTATCGCCAAGTTGCTTTTCTTTCTAAACTTCTAGAATGCATTGTAGCCAACCAGTTAATCGCATATTTAGATTTGAATGAATTGATTCCTGCTCAGCAGTCGGGCTTCCATAGAAATCACTCTTCGGAGACCCTTCTGCTTCGCCTCCTATCTGACTTCTATGGCGCCATGGACTGTGGTCTGGTTACTCTCTTAGATTGCTTGATGTCAGTTCTGCTTTTGATTCTGTAGACCATCCCATTCTTTTTCAGCGCCTCTCTACCTCCTTTGGGTTGGTCGGTCAGCCTTTAGAATGGCTGCGTTCCTTTTTATCTGAACGCACTAATTGCGTTATCATCGTCTCCTCTAGGGCCCTTTCGGTACCTACCCCATTTGGCGTGCCACAAGGCTCTGTCCTTGGCCACTGCTATATCTTCTTTACACGGCTGATATCAGTTCTCTTTTTGTCTATTCAGGGGCTCCTACACCAATTCTATGCGGATGATGTGCAGGCCTACATCCATTCTCATGCCTCTGACGCGAAGGCCTCTGTTTGGCTGATGTGCCAAGCCACTGATGCCCTCCTTGCGAATGGCTTCTAATCGGCTTCTCTTAAATCCTACTAAGACCCAATTTATATGGCTGGGTAGCCGTAGGCAGCTGGCGGGCGTTGATTTGTACCTGCTAGCCCAGGTCTTCCAGAAATATAACCATTTCATTTACCGTCCGTGACCTCGGGGTTACCCTTGACCAGGAACTCACTCTTTCACAGCACGTTAACCTGCTTACCCGAAGCTGTTACTATCAGCTTAGACCGGCCTTATTCGACACCAATGCACAAGACCTCCAGCCGAGCTTCCAGGAGAACAAGATCGTCAAGTTCGCCGATGATACTTACGTGATAGTCGGATCCGGGAAGACCATAGCCAAGTTACTATCTGGGCTGGACGAAACAACCTCCGTCTCAATACAGCAAAATCCAAAGAAATGATCGTCGCACGACGGGTTTTAACAACTCTTCCACCAGTGATGGATGGAATCGAACGCGTCGATTCAATGAAAATACTTGGTGTCACCCTGCGAAGCGATCTCCGGGTCAAATCCCACGTTGACGAGGTCTTGGCTTCATGTGCCTCATCGCTCTACGCTATACGCATCCTGCGGGCTCAGGGACTCAGCCCCGAAGGAATACTGACGGTTGCGGAGGCCACAACTATGGCGCGCCTACTTTACGCTTCTCCGGCTTGGTGGGACCTTGCCACAAAAGCTGAGCGGCAGAGACTTGAACGCTTCACTGCCAAACTTAAGCGAGTGGGCTACCTTTCTGACAGTGCGCCGATGGTTGCTGAATGAGTTGGCCAAACCGAGCACCGACTTCTGCAGGCGGTAATATGGAATTCTGACCACGTTCTCAACAGTCTCTTTCCGTCTAGAGTTAGTCTGCGCCCAGGGCTTAGACCTCGTTCCCACCCCTTTCAACTCCCACCGAAGGATGACAAAAACTATATACCTCGTATTCTATATAATGACATCTACTGAACGATTCAAAATTTAACAGCAACATTCTATAGGTTATTTCTCAAATCTTTTATTATTCTTTCCTTTATGCTAGCTTTCAATCAGTGTAACTTGTCCACGGTTGCGGTTTGTCAACCAGTATATGATCAATAATAAAAATGAATATATGAAAAGCTTCGAGTAATTTCTCGCTCTCTTTCACACGACGCTGCTGTGGCCCTCGTCCACGCTTTTGTTACTAGCCGAATTGACCATTGTTTGCTCGATTCTTGCCGGTCTCCCACTCGAAGTCATGGAGCGTCTGGATCGGGTTCTACGCTCAGCTGCTCGACTCGTCGGGCGCATCCCCAAGTACGCTCCTGTCTCTGCCTATATGCGTGATGAGTTGCACTGGCTCCCTATTGCCCAGCGTATTTCCTATAGGATCGCTGCCTTGGTCTCTCGCTGTCTTCTTGGCTGCGCTTCATCTTAACTTCCCGACCTTTGCCGCCCGGTGTCCGACGTCTAAGTGGTGACACCTTGGAAGTCAGAACCTCCATCTGACGCTCTACACGACGAATTCACACTACTGAGTATAGTGTTCAGTACACTGCAAGGCAGCACGGGTGAGAAATGGCGCTCTTAGTTCAGTAGGGAACTAGCTCCAAATCTCCTCAGAATTGTTCATTACGTTTTGTCCATACCTGTATCCAACGCCTATATTGAACGTGTTTTCAGCGTCATGGGTAACAGTTGGTCTGACGAATGCAATTGACTCGAGCTTACGTCAGTACGAAATGAATTGAGCATCTTCTTTAACATAAAATGCAGCTGTACACAGTGTACAGATTTCAGCCTATGTTCGCCTTGGATGTCTCTGAATATGGAGCGTCGTGTATTCATGAAGCTGAATGCACTCAATCTTCAAAGCCTTTCAAAGCTCTAAGCAAATTGTGTAACGCGTCTTAATATCAGTGTGATTCTCGTCAACGATAACGATAACGAAAATGTTCGTTACGGAAAATAAAATGATTCGTTAGCGATAACTATAACTGTAACGTAACTAAAAATACTAACTATAACTGTAACTACAATTAAAATGAAAAACCATTAACTACAACTGTTACTAAAGTAAAATCTGTAAGGAGAATCGCACTGATCAAAGCTGCACAGTCGGAATCGAAGTACATTCGCAAGGGAGGCAGACTGCAGCTTCCGTGACGTACTGACGATTCAAACAATTCCGAACTTGCGAGATGCCAGACATTATGCATTCACAATGAATCAATCATTCAGTCAATGATTGATATGACAGCTGCTTAAACCTTTTTAAAGTAAATTTTCAATTTTTACTGCGGTTTCGTTATCTGTTGTCGGAGGATGGAGGATTTAAATGAGGTCGCCCTCTGACTTTCTGAGGGCCTGACCAGGAGCTTTACCAATGCCCCTGGACCGGTCTGGGGCACCGCCCATAGAAACCCGTAACGAGCTCGTCATAGTCCGGTTATTTCCTCAATACTGCCTGGCAACCCTACCACTACTATTACTGCTATTGCTACTACTACTAATAATAGTAATGGAATGGCACCGTCCACGTGACAGTGTTTACCGTTCTATCCGATGTTACTTACATTATTTTAAACGTTTTCTCATGTGATTTGGCACTTTCTGGCGTTGTGGCCGCGATTAGCTTTGTCGTTAGCAGTCAGTTATATATTGGTCGATTGTGGCTGGGTTTTTGTAATTCGCTCGTTTCAGTTTTTGATAGTTTTATACACGGCCTGCACGGCTATTTCTGGAGCTATAGTCACACCTGTTGTTACACTTGTTCAACCTATATAACATGTACATGTACAGCGCAGTACGTTTGCAGGCGCTTAATTAAAGAATAAATATTATTATTATTATTAATATTATTATTATTATTATTATTATTATTATTATTATTATTATTATTATTATTATTATTATTATTATTATTATGTTCCTCGTTACCTATGCATTCTGATGCCTGCCTCATCGGATGCGCTGTAGGGATATTCAATCAATTAATCAATCAATCAATTTCGTTTATTCTCAACAACAAGGTGACAAAATCGCAACTTGTAACATAGGTTAGTCATAAATAATAGTTTATAAGTAGTTCTGAAGTTATGACTGTAGGTATCATAACACAATTTAAGGTAAATCTAGAAGCAGGTCCTTCACTCGCAATGGCTCGAGGCGCTTCGGCGTGAAAATTCCGGCACAGTATCAAATGCTGTAGTCGGGAGCGCCTCTGAGTAGTAGTTGACTTCGAGAGGCGCTATAGAAATATCCGGAATAAATAAATAAAATAAATATAAATATATATCCCTACAGCGTACGACAGCAACATCTATCTCTCCCGTATGACGCAGTGTTAGTAGGTGCTAGTAGTCAGACATCTCTTTTTTGATTGTGACTCGCCTTGGTTGGCTGGATTGTCATTTATTTTCAGCACATTTACGTTCTCTAATACAGAGTTTTTCAAACTGTGGTCCGCGGACCAAGAGGGGTCCGCAAAGGATATGGCGGGGGTCCGCGAGAGCGTTCTGAAATATTGATTAATGATTAACACTGCATGGTTTTTGCATTAACAACCTGTGTTTTCATATTCATACACTACTTATAGGATGCCTGTAACTATATGATCCATACAGGTCCGATTGGGTATTTGGTTATTCTTGGCCTACTACAGTGACATAAGTAAGACGTATGGTCACGTTACATTTCTAGTCTAATAAAAACGTGTGTTTTAATAAAATTTAACAAATAATTTCTGTTTATCGACTGTTAATCATTTCTGCACGGTTGCACCCAAGGTAAGTGCGATTTATTTGCAATATGCTGCTCTATTTCCTGATTGTGTCAAATCTGGACTCGTATAAATTTGTGGAATTCGCCAGATTTTATTATTATTATTATTATTATTATTATTATTATTATTATTATTATTATTATTATCATTCAAGCAGTTTCGTATAGCGCCCCTTCACGACTGTCTACTCAGGAGCAATCCCAACGCACCACGGTCAAACAACACAGTTTTCAGGACAGCAGGAACAAAGTTAATTGACCAGTCGGTATTTGGCGGAGCGTGGTAGGGAGCCCATTCCAGGTCATGGAGGCAGCCACAGGGAAGGCACGGTACTGCCGTATGGCTGTCCATGCGCGGGGAACAATAAGTTTACCTTGCGCAGCTGTACGGAGAGCAACGACGCTGCGAACATGATGTGGGACAGCAAAGCTCCCGCAGGTATGGAGGGGCTAAGTCCTCGAAGCACCGCTGGACCAAGGCACAGAAAGTGATTCGCTGTGGGTATGGGAGCCAGTGGAGGACATCCCTCATATGCAGACACTCCGCCAAACTTGGGATGCGGCCTACAAGGCGAGCAGCAGAACGCAGGATTCTATTCAGGGGCTCAATCCGGCAGGCGTTTATGGCGGTGCAGTAGTCCAACCGAGAAACAACAAATGCACGGACAAGCGTGGTAGCTGCACCGGAGGATAAAGAACGGGAAATCACCCTGAGGTGCCGGAGCTGGTAATAGCAGCTGCGGGAGAGAAGATGTATGTGCAGCGTGGATGGCTCCCAGTCCCGGACCCAGGTCGAGGAAGAAAGGTGTGGGAATTGCAATACAAGAGAAGACATGTGTCCTTTAGAGAGCTGCCGACCCAGGTAAACTGCGCCTTAGCCGGGTTAAGCCTTTTTTAAAATGAACGATAGGCCTAATACAGAGTTTTTACAAAGCATATATCCCTATTTCCTTAACGTTCGCTGCAATATCCTAACTATATAAATTTTGTTGTTTGTAACAGGGTGTGGATAACTTTTTGAAAAGTAAAAAACAGTGCTCATCCAAAATAGCACTAAGAATTGACAGTTAGTGCAAAGCAAGCACATCCCTCCCATTACTGAGTTTTAGCGAAACCGATGTTGTTGATTTCTTTAAAAATTACTGAGTTCCGTAAATACTATTGCAGGAAGTTAATAACAATTTATTCAGTATAACTTTTTATATTATTTATAGTCCCAAGCGTCGTAAGCATGTTTGTAATGTAGAAATAGTCTGCCCGTTATTTTGATTAAATTTTAAGTTAAATTTTACTTGTTAAATACTTGGGTCCGCGAACTATACCTAGAAAGAAATTGGGGTCCGTGGTCAAAAAATTTTGGGAACCTCTGCTCTAATATACGTCCTGCGCGGAAATTTTTAGAATCATCGCCACACCTGTCTGACCCTCGCTAATTATGCAACCCGGCCGGCTTAGCTTGTAACGCTCCGTGCGCTGTAGATATATTTTATGTTCAGTATTTAATTTCCGCTTGCCCCGCATGACCTGCTTCGTAGTATGCTATCGGAGCGTGCTGGCCTGCGGCCATTGTTTAGCCACACGGCAGCTGCATGTGGGTGATGGAACCATTCATCTCCACTGACCTCGCAGCAATCCGTGTCTTAGATCGCGCCTTCCACCCTTGTCCGTGGCGAACAGTGTCGGCGATTGCAACTCGAGGTCTTGTGAAGTTGTGAGCCCCGGGTTCTTCCTGCATCGGTTGTTGATCCCCAAACTTCGTGCTCAACCGATGACGCGTGTGCCCCTCCACCGCGGCCGATGGATCGGGCCTTCGGTTCCGTCAAATTCGCGCATGCGGAGCTCAAGGGCTCGCTTCTTAAACATATCGCCAGAAGGGCACGCCTATGATGTTCTCAGGCTCTTTCGGGATTTTGCGCGACATTTGTAGCAGTCTAGACACGCTGGATGGCTGGAGAGCTCTCATGCAGATTGCATCCTGGCCCAACCAACTCGAGAGGGTCGAAGACAAAACAAACGTGGCTAATGTCATCAAGAGCCGAGTCCAGACGTGATCACAGGACCAGGGACAGCATCATAGCATCAGGCCCTTCGGTAGCCGGCCGTCGCTTCTCACCACACAGCCCAGATGCCCTTATCGCAGCTATTAACTCCAAGCTTGAAGACGGTAACATTCCCGCAACCGTGCGTATTTTGTGAGACCAGAGCCGTCCTGCGCCTCCCACTGAGGAGAGCCTACAGATTCTCTGCGAGAAACACCCAGCCGACCCTCATTCAGACGGTCAGCTCAAACTTCCTAATCCAGCAGCTACCGCCCCGTTTCAAGCCATGGAGGCTAATCCGATGGACGCTATTCAATCGTACCCCACGGGTTATGCTCGGGGGCCGGATGGGCTTCGACCTGGCCATCTCTTGGACCTAGTGGGCCACCGTGAGTTGTCCGGTGCATTGTTGGAGCACTGATCGATTTTGTAAAAGTATTACTGCGCGACGGATGCCTTTAGGAGGTTAGACCCGTTCTCTTTGGTGGTAACCTCATTGCTCTGTCAAAAACAGGGGGCATTACACCTATACTATCTATAGCCATCTGTTATAGGTTCGTGGTTAGTAAGCTTACAGCTTTTTCGCCCCACTCCACGTTGGCATTGCTAACCCTGAGGCTGCGGTTCATGCCGCGCGTAGGCTTGTTCACACATATGCCTGACGACAACGCTTTTGTAAAACTTGATTTCGCGATTGCATTCAGCAGCCTGCGCGCGATGTCATGCTGCGTTCGAGTCCATACCTGAGCTTTACCGCTTCGTCCAACTACTCTTAGGTTTGGCCAGTTCTGTATTTCATCTTAAATGGTCCACAACAAGAAAACTCTCTTGGTCCGCTACTGTTCTACATGTACCTGCCCTTGCATCCCATTCTCCCGTCCTTGCAGTCGACACTCCGTCTGGGCAATCTGGACGACCTTTCGTTGGGAGATCACCACGCAACTGTAGCTCGCGCCTTGAGCTGGGCCCTACTATGGGTCTCCATCTGAACCGTGGCAAAAGTGAGCTGTTTCCCACTGGCGGCGACCTCGAGATACTTGCCATCTGGTCAGATTTCTAACCTCTCGACCGCGATTCAATCACTTTGCTCGGGGCTGCGCTATTCAGTGCGCAGGCGCTGGATGCCGCTCTCGGGCTTCATTGCGTGTTGCTGAGCGAAGCCATCAAGAATCTCCACCGTCTGTCTCCGAAAGCGCCCTCATATTATTTAGGTGCTCAGCCACCTGCTGCGTTGCTCTCCGTGTTATGGACATCCTACCATGGAGCGGCTCGATAGCATCATGCACTGAGGCCTAGAATCTATTGTAAACATGAAACTCGATAACATCCAGTGGCTACAGGCAACATTGCCCATCAAATCTGGCAGTCTTGGTATGAGGAAGGTTGGGTCGTTGGTTTTCTCCGCCTATATGGTGTCAGTTGCGTCAACCCTCGCACTGCAGTCCGCCATTCTAGTCTGATGCCTGGTAGTGGCTGATCCCCTTCTGGGGGAGCTATTGACAGGACGTAGAGAGACACTCCCACCTTGCGTCGACCCACTGCCAACCAAACAGGCGATCTGGGATGGACCTGTGGCTGAGACTGACAGATCGGCGGTTTGGGCGGGAGCCGACAAACCGTCGGACCGAGCACGTCTCCTGGCAGTCGTCTTTTTTCACTCCGGTGACTGGCTGTCTGTTTTCAATTCCTTCTTGCGGCATGTGCGTGAGTAACGAGGCGTTGCTGGTTGCGTTCGGCCTTCGATTGGGCCTCGACCTCTGTGGCCATCATCGGCGTGGCTGCGGTGATTTGGTTGGTCATGACGGCCAACATGGCCTCGTTTGTCGATTGGCATTCGGGCGTTCTCTTTGCCATCACGACATAAGCGACATAGTCTGGCGAGCCATTCGATAGGCTGATGTCTCGAGTACGAAGGAGCCGTCACGCTTGTTCCGCACGGATGGCATAAGATCGGACGGGGCCACACTGATTCCGTGGGTGATGGGCAAATACTTGGCCTGGGATGTCACGGTGATACATATCTGTGCGGCATCATACATTGCACACACAGCAAACACAGTTTTGGGCCGCGGCGGAACAGGCTACCATTCGTAAATCTGAGAAATACTCAGTACTACCCCCGTCCCACCTATTAATGCCAATTGCCTTTGAGACACCGGGCCAATCAATGAAGCCGAGGTCAACTTCAGTCGATAGGTCGGTCGGCGCCTTTCGACCACTTCTGGAGAGCCGCTATATGTCACCTTTCTCTTCCAACGCCTCTCTATCGCTTTCCGTGGTTCGTTTAATGACCTGGCGGAGGACGAGGCCTGAATTCCAGGAAACAACGTTTTAACAGATTAATATCCGAGGAATCATGTGTACCTTGGGGCAAAAAATAATAATATATTCGTATTTATTTATCAGCTCACTGACAAACCGCAGTAAGTAACATTGAAACACATGACAGTACAATTATCAAGGTTTTATAGAACAGTATTAGAACACACGCCTTGGCAGCCTGTTAGGAGCTGGTTCGTTTTAGAAGTTTCCCTAGTGAGCGGAATGCTGAATCAAATTACAAGAGCTATGAGTATAAACTTATAGGGAGCTTACGGGTATCGAACCGCGTCTTTCAAGATCTTATACCATTGGAGTGAGAGTGTTACCATTCATCTATCCCCCTCCCATACACATGTCTCAGTTCTCGCAATCGTTGTAGCTATCCTTATTGCTATAGTGGGACGTAAAATTTGCATGCACTCTTGTATGGATTCTGGAAGTATATGCAAGCCAAAAAAAAGGCTTTCATAAAGAGAATGATAATAAAATTCAAAGAAACACACGGGCCATATTGGTGGGTGGATAGCTGCTTTTACATCGAGCAGGATAACTTTCCAACAGTAATACAAACACAACGTGTGCTCGTGTATCACGAAGAATATAATAAGTTTATTTTAAAATCTATAAAATCATGTTGTGTAAAATGGAGAAGATTAAGGACAAAGTAAAAGTATATTTGTTAGATTGTCTCCCATCGCTTCCTGCTATCACGACCAACTGTAAGAATGTTCCAGCCCCGATTGTTGAACAAAATTTTAAAAGCCTTTGCCGACAACACCTTACAAAGTTTCCAAACGATCGGGATTCGAACTGACGACTCACCCAAATTTTAATGCAGCGTTTTACTGATAAACGACATTTCTTTATTTTTCTTATTTGATTTAATGAAGCAAACAAGATGTATCACAACGATACTTATGTCGCCAACACACACCGAATGAACGCATGAAAGTTTTCATTATATGTTTTAACTCAAACTATCAACTTTGCACATGACACACTGTAATTTTTACCTCCCTTATTTGATTAAATTTATGACCTAGAGAACAGATATAGATCACATGTCCCGTTACTTGTTATCAATCCACGTCCCAATAATTATTCATAGAGGTCAAGTTATTTATATAGTCAAATCAGTAGAAGGCAGTTCTGGAATATTTAAATAAGTATTCAATTCAGTGCGCATATATATATATATATATATATATATATATATATATATATATAAGTTCAGACAATCCACAATGTCAATAATAGATATCGATCTAGGGTCCTATCCTACATAGATCAGCACTTAGTAACTGAATACTTCATCTTGTAGAAGAAGGTTTGTTAGTTTCTGTAGATTGTTCCCCGTGTTCTTCGTAGCCAAGTTACTGCGGAGTTTCGACGACGTCCATCGTGCTCTCAGAGTGGATTAGTGTGTGTGTAGTCGTTGAAGATCTGATGCTACTCGTTGGATCTCGCCTCACAATTCACCAAACAAGTATCGTTCGAACAAAGACTGTTTCCGTAACGACTTGGAATGAGATTCCAAAGTTTAGTTCGTGTTCTCCTAACGACTAACGGTCTCTGACTTCTAGCGAAAGGACAAGTTCTACGCTGTCTTTAAGGACAAGATCAGCACACCGATAGGTCCGATACACGACGTTTCGATGTCTAACTTCACATTCTCGCTACTGGAGCTACTCAAAATCCCACCGAATAGTTCGCTCCTATTCTGGCCTAACAACTGAACTGATCTTCTCACCACACACGTTTTCTCTCTAAGTACCGTCCGATCAGGAGTTAACAGTACACGACGTTCGACAGCCAACCGTGCATGTCGAGGTTCGGCATTACAACTTAATCTTGCTCACTTCAAAAGTCGGCATTACAACTTAATCTTGCTCACTTCAAAAGTCGGCATTACAACTTAATCTTGCTCACTTCAAAAGTCGCCAGTACGCATGCGTAGCACATGATTCTGCTCACGGACCGCTACATTTAACTCGCCCAATCAGCATCCGGCACCGTGTATCTAATATTCTCGAACCGCTGTAAATATCCCCGAACTTAAGCTTAAGTTTTTGTCCTTAAGGCTGGTCTTAAGTGCAGCTTAATTACATAATCCATTAACACGAAACAACCTCGTCTAATTGGCACGTAATTACACCTATCCTAGATCATAAATATCTGCTTGAGAAGTGTATCGTGTTTGGGAAAAGGAGCGTCGGTACATACACTAGTCTCACAAAATCTGTTTCGCACTAACCTTAACAACGTCGATTAGAATGTTTATATAGATCTTTTTCCATCACACCTGGAGATTCTTTAGACTGGTCAATGACTCATCGCAAGGAAGCGTGTTCTTTTCTACGAGAGATCCCACATGTTGCATTGTGTGCCAGCCAACGTCATACCACCGCGCGCTAAATGCGTGGCGGCTTGACGCACCCAGCAACAACAAGCACGTGATCAACACGTGTTCAAACATATCAACAAACCAATGACATCACTGAGGATTTTAGTATAAGCTGGGAGAGGCCTCCAGTGATCATAAAATGCAAAAACACGCATTATTAGGTTTAGGGTTTTAATTCTTATCATGCAGTCTAGATGATCAATCTGCAGTCGAAAATGCACAGTTTCCTTATTGCATTGAAGCCGCGGTCAAACTACAGACTATATGTCTAGAAGACGCCCTGTCAGACAGCACGTACATCAATGAGTTGTGCTAGATCATAGACAGAGCGCTCAGTTAGCTTGAATCCTACATAAGAGGGCGCACACTCCATCCAATTGGCCGGGGAGGAGACGCCACCTAGGCTGGTGCCGTGCGGTATGCCACATGGATCAGTGCCTGGCCTTCTCTTTTTTGTACCATATACGGCCGATATGGAGAGAATCATAAAAGCACATGGCCTCCTCCACAACTGCTATGCAGATGATACACAGATTTACTTTTTCTGTAAACCATCACAAACCGCTGAACTGAAACAGAGAGTGCTGCTGTGTATCGAACGCATTTCAGAGTGGATGGCTTCTAACCGTCTAAAACTCAATCCATCGAAGTCTGAGTTCCTATGGTGCACTACCCTCCGGCGTCGATCGACCCGCTGACACCATCCGCAACCTTTGAGTCCACTTTGACAGCTGGATGACCATGACGGACCATGTGAGTCAACTCGTTCGAGGCTGTTTTTACCAACTGCGTTGTATTAAAACAATCCGCAGATTCATTCCAACCTCAACTACCTCCAGCATACTCCAATTCCTCGTCTAAACAGTCTGCCCATTCATCAGGTTTGCGAGTGGCTTTGTCGAATGCCCACTCACTTACCGATAAACATGGATACATTCACCAAAAACTACTTGAGGTAAACCTTGATATTCTTGCCGTCACGCAGAGTTGGCACTAATCCTCAGGGGATGTCTCTATTCCACGTGCAACGCCGTCTGGCAATTCCACGCGACGCTGCCCTGGACCACCTTGATGGTCAACCAGCCAAGGAAGGTGGTCCCGCCTACTCCGTGGATCCGTCTTCTCCGTTCTCTTCATCGGCTTTATCATCACAAAGAGGCTGCGCATTGGGAGCAGCTCGTTCAGCGAAATGAAAATAACCCCGACGTCTTTGGCCTACCATCTCGGGTCTTCTTGGTCGGTCGTCTCGTCCACTGGAGACCTCTGCCTTCACCCCCGACAACTTCCTTCCTCAATATGCTTAACACGAAGTCTGCTTTTATTAGAGCCTCTACAGCTGAAGCTCCGCCGCCTGAGTTCTCCTTTACATGGTTGGTATTTGATGGCTTCAGGCCCATTACTGACGCTGAACTACGAACAGTCTTCACATCTGTTAATCTTAGGTCAAGCGAACTTGACCCTTCGCCCCCTTTTATTATTGTTGAGATAATTGATGATCTTCTCCTGTCTCTATTTCTTTATTCAATCCTTAGCCGAGGGCTGAATCCCTACTTCACAAAAAAGTGCCTTGGTTCTCCGGCACTTACGAATACTACATTGGACCCTAGACTTTGCAAGAATTTCAGTCCTGTTTCTATTCTATCATTCCTCTCCAAAACCCTTGAGCGCCTGATTACGATTCAGATTCTTTCTTATCTAGAATAATCAGGTTTTCTCCCCTCATATCAATCTGGCTTTCGGAATAAACCTTTCAACTTAAACACTTCTTTTTATGTTACCTGACATTTTCTCAGTGATTGACATGTCCTAAGTTTCATTGCTCGCTCTTTTTGATGCCTCATTAGCCTTTGATATGGTTGATCACAAAATCTTGCTTCACAGCCTTGAGTCCTCCTACGGCCTCAAGGGTACTTTCCTCCATTGGCTTAGATCTTACTTAACTGTGCGTACTCAGATGATAATTTCAGGAAACTCCAGATCAAAATGGGATCCAATATTTCTAGGTGTTCCCCAGGGCTCGCTTCTTGGACCCCTCCTCTTTAGTAAACGGCTGAAATAACCTCACCAATTTCTAATCACTCCGCTAAGGGTCATCTCTTTGCTGACGACGTACAAGCATACGCCTCGGCTGCATACGCATCCAAGATCAACAGCGTACGCGAAGCCACAGTGGGTGCACAACTTCCGTAGTGTCCACCTACGGACTCTCGACTTCCTGTCCTGCAAGTGTTCGCTGCGGCGGACCTGCGTCGAATCATTCTTTCCTTGCGAACTCGATCCTCTGCCCACATTCCTGCTCCAGGAGTACGTCGACACCTTGCTCCCTATCCTCACCGAACTGTGCAACAGATCGATTCGGGATGGTGTCCTGCCTTCGCAGCAAAAGAGGTCCATCCTAACACCCAGCCTTAAGAGTGGCGACATCGACCGCTCGGAACCGGCAAACCATCGACCTATAGCCAACGTATCATTCCTCTCAAAAATCATTGAAAAGATCGTTGCCAGCCAACTCGTAGCATTCTTCGAAGAGAGTAACCTTCTACCATCCTGCCAGTCTGGATTTCGGAAGCACCATTCCACGGAGACTCTCTTGCTTCGGTTATTGTCTGATATCTACAGGGCTGTCGACAACTCATAACTCACTCTCCTGGCCCTATTTGTCATCAGCGCCGCTGTTGATACTTTAGAAAATGACATCTTGATTAAGCGCCTGCATGTCTCTTTCAGGCTTTCAGATAACTTCTTAGAATGGCTGAGATCCTTCCTCCAGAGGCGAATCATCACAGTGGCTCATGGTGATACAAGGTCCAGGTGGGTTCCTGCCCCGTTTGGTCTCCCTCAGGGCTCTGTTTTCGGACCCATCCTTTATATCATCTACACTTCTGGTCTTGCCCAATTTCTGGCTGAGCATGGGGGTCTAGGGTCAACTTTATGCTGATGACATCCAGGCAAATCTGCACTGTAAACCAACCGATGCCCCTCTGGCACTGCAGTCTATGGGTGAGCTTTATGGACCCTTGAGATCTGGATGGCTTCTAACCGTCTTAAAGTGAATTCCGCCAAGACTAAATTTATCTGGTTGGGTGCTAGGCAGCGGCTGGCTGGGCTTGACGAGGCCTTGCTCGCTGCCGAAGTCCCCTTATCCTCCTTCTCCCCTACTGTGCGAGACCCACGTCTTGCTTGTCCAGGAGCTCACTTTCCTGGCGCATATTCGCCGCTTAACCCGCAACTGTTTCTATCAACTGCGCCAGCTCCGTACTATTGCTCGCGTCCTTTCTCCATCTGCTACGTCCACTGTGGTCCATGCTTTCATCACGGCCGGAGTAGACTACTGCTCCGCTATCTATATCGGCCTGCCTGCGGTGCGCTTGGCCAGTCTTGAACGCGCCATGCATGCTGCTGCCCGACTTATTGGTCGGATGTCCAAGTTTGACCAAATGTCTGACTTCATGCTTCGGGACTTACGTTGGCTACCGGTTCCCCTGCGCATCCAGTATAGGATTGCTTCCTCGGTCTGGCGCTGGATTACAATTGATACTCGTTGGGTTATTTTTATGAATGACAACATAGGTTACGTTTTATTCCTCGGAAACTGAATAATGTCTGGAGATCAGCAATACATCTGAAAAGTCAGCTTTTTATCGATCTCTGATATATATATATATAAGATATCTTATATATATATATATATATATATAGTCAGCTTTTTATCGATCTCTGACATACATATATATATATCAGATATCTTTTATATATATATATATATAAGCCTGTTTGTATGTGGCGTCATGACATCATGACGTAACGTCATGATATGGCGTCATTTTATGACGTCACGTCATGAGGAAGTACAACAAATAATGACATTTCAGTGAATAATAATAATAATAATAATAATAATAATAATAATAATAATAATAATAATAATAATAATAATAATGATAATAATAATAATAATAATGACCTTCTCGTGCAATCTATGTGCTTATTTTATTCGAATTACATGATAACTACTATGGGGTCAAAATTGACCCCACGCCCTTAGTTGCATAGTTTTTTCCCGCCCGACGGAGGGTTGAATACGGCACTTTTAATAAGCGTGTGAAATATTTTTGGTATAATACTTCTGTCATAAATGAGATGGAACGCAAGAGCCGATGTGAGACACTTCATAGAGGCGTTATGTCAGGAACTCTAGTATAGTCATAGTATAAACATTTCTGCTACTGTTCATAGATTAAAAAATTCAGGTAGAAGATGAGAATTTCAGTCATGCTAAACCAGAATCCTATGCGTATGAAAGATAATTTGAATATTGAGTCGATAAAAATAGAAAACACCATACCATTGTAGCCTTCGTAAGCGCCAGGACAAACATCACAGTAACCCCATTCCACATTAGATTGAATTGTGTAGCACCACGGTGAATCTCTAGATGCTGCATACGGATTTCGACAGAAATTTTTGGCATCTGCTTTGCTCCCATCAGGAAATCCCATGTTGTTTATCCACCTATCAACCGCATGGGGACTATCACTAGCCCAATTCTGGCACGCTATACCACCCCGTGTTATATTCCGCGTTCCCATGTACAGTGCTCCATGTACTGGCAAGCTACATACTACAAAACAATTACAACTAATCGACTTCAAAATATGCCAAAATCAGCAATCTTTTGAAGAATTCATTCAGGTTTCTATTTATTAATCACACAAGGATGCCATAGAACGGTGATTTTAATTAAAGGAGGATGTTTTCGATTCCTCAAATTCTACGGTGAAACTCTGTAGGCGTGACTAATAAAGATCTGCCTGTCAATTAGCATCTGCTTGAAGTCTGCCTGATAGGTATGAAATGAATAGCTAGTGCCGATCTGCTAAAATAGTCTGAGGAGCTGTGAAGTGGACGAATCAAAAATTACGTAATACATTGTACAGCGACCTACATGAAGTCCCTGCATGGTTCGTCTGTGCGTCTGTGTGAGGTCATCTACCCAAAAAAGCGACTCAGACTGTTAATGTCAAGCACCTGCAGGCGCACTTGCTGGAGCTGTGCCAAGATCACCGACATGAAAGGAAATCCATCGAAGAAATGCTGCACTGACTTGGACACAACATTCACTGTTAGATATCGGGGAACGGACATTATCCCCCACCGGACATTATACCCCTGGACATTATCCCCCGGACAGAATTCCCCTCCCCCATTTTAGCTAGGACATAATCTCCTCGGACAAAATCCCCTCTCTGTGTAATAAGCCTAGTTCTCAGAACATAAAGCCATTAACTCTAGTGTCATCCAGGGATCTGCTATCGGCCCAGTACTCTTTGCAACAAATTCCTCAGACCTCCACCCAAGACATCCATTTAATTTCATCACTAAATTCGCTGATGATACCTATCTTCTTATTGGCTCCTCTCACATAGATACCGCTCAGGAAGAATTCGCCCATAGATCTCCCACTGGGCTAATATTGCATTGTATTGTATATGGGCATTTATAAATGTAATAACCTTCGCCTAAACCCCCACAAAACTAATGAACTAATAATTTTTGCTAGAGGAAAAGGACACCCTTATATTCCCCTTATCATTCCTGGAGCAACCCGGGTTATTTCACTGCGAGTCCTAGGAATAATAATCAGTTCTGACCTTGGAATGAATGTTCACCTTGATGAAGTTCTGTCTACCCTTTCATCATCACTCCATGCACTCAGAGTCCTCCGATCCCATGGCTTTCCGCCTCATGTCTTACAGGAAATAGCAAGGGCCACCACCATAGCTTCTCTGATGTATGCTTCCCCAGTCTGGTGGGGTTACACTCAAGTAGGAGACAGAGAGAGGGTTGAAAAACTGCTGAGGAAAATGCGACGTTCTGCTCTACTCTCCCCGTCCATTCAAAGCGCCTCTGAATTGGCAAAACAGGCAGATGAATGCCTCTCTATGGCACCTATTACAAACCTAGACCATGTTCTGCGCCCCTATTTCCACCTGATCGTAGTATCCCTCATAATCTCCGGCAACGGGCTCATAATTTCACATTAACTGATATAAATGACAAAAACTTTATATCCCGTATGCTGTATTAAAACACTTATTAACAATTAACTATTTTAGCAATATGCTGTTTATCCTTTATATGTAGGCCCCATACCTTATTTAAAACCCCATATGTTTAAACTCTGTAATTGACTGTTATCTGGTTTACTTTCATTTGCAATTAATGTGTCTCTTTTTTAAAGTCTGTGTAATCCTGTCGCGTTTGTGTCGACCGGATTTTTGCAATAAACGAATAATGATTGATTGATTCTACATTTAATTGATAAACCTTAATAGCCCTGTTGCCCTAGTATTACCTTGTTAATGTTGTAAAGGTATAGACTAAAGACTTGTTAGTGTCATTCAGGTGTAAAAATAAGACTTTTGTTAGTCGCCTAGTTCTTAACTTAAGGCCTGTTAATGTCAGGATTCGCGAGGTCAGTTGCCCAAAAAGCGGGTCAGGCACAGCGCCAAGTAGCTAGTAGTCTCGTGCACCCTTGTTAACGTCACTTAGGTATAAAGTATAGACTTCTGAACAAATGAATGGAACTTAACTGAACGATTGGAATTTGTAATGTGTAATGTAATTGATAAAACCACTATAGTCTCATAAACTTTGCCGTTTGTCTGTAATCATTCTTAGAATTAAACAAACTGTAAATATATTCTTCTTATTAAACAAATTGAAATATATTCCGACTGAGGATGAGGTGATGGCTTAGTCTTTTTGCCGTCATCACGCGTCATGATTTATAATTATGTGTGAAATATAGGTTATTATTTCCTAGCCGGGGGATTATGTCCTACTCCGGGGGATTCTGTCGGGGGAATTCTGTCCGGGGATATTGTCCGGGGGGGGGGGTAATGTCCTACACTCTTAGATATCTTTTACAGCTTTGATACAAACTTGAGACGACTATAGTATACTACACTTTTCCATTGGTAAGTTCTATTAGGTAAACGGACACTTACTCCCTGGACATATTCCACCCGGACATATTCCCCCTGACAGTTACCCCCCGGACAATTTCCCCCATACTACGACATTTCCCCCTCAGTGCAACATACACAAAATTTTCTGGTTTAATGACATACATACGTACATACATAAATATATACATGTAAACAATATACATACATACATACATGCATACATAGTTACATACATACGTACATAAATACATACATACATGCATACATACATGCATACATATATACATACATGCATACATACATGTATACGAACATGCATACGTACATACATACATACATACATACATGTATAGGGGCTACATACATGCATACATATATGCATACATGCATACATACATGTATAAAAACATGCATACCTACATAGATGCATATGGCATATGCATGCATGCATGCATATATACATACATTCATACATACATACATACATACATACATACATACATACATACATACATACATACATGCATACATACATACATACATACATACATACATACATACATACATACATACATACATACATACATACATACATAGGTTGAACTGTGTGCGCTTAGGCGTGTGGTTGCTGGACCCGCTCGTCGTGGTTTTTTCCTAGATTGAGTTAGTTTTAGGGCGTCTACGGTTATTTCTTCTTATTTTTTGGCTGGCGTATCATCTGTGGATATTTCTGCAACTTTTGTTTCGTCTTTTTGGATATTACTTTAGTCATTTTGATCAATTTTCGAACTGGATTTGCGCAGATAACATTCAATTTTCGTACCGTCAGCTTACGTCATCCATGCTACGCATTTGTATTTTGGCGCCATCTGGCCATTGACTACGCGCTTCGGCGTGAAAATTCCGACACAGTATACCAATCCTGTAGTCGGGAGCGCCTCTGAGTAGTAGTTGACTTCGAGAGGCGCTATAGAAATATCCGGAATAAATAAATAAAAAAAAATAAAAAAACATATTCTAGCGATATTCGTTTTCCTAGTTCGAGTTAGCTTCAGTGTGATTACGATTATTTTCTACTTCAGTGGATATTACTTTGGTAATTTTTTGACCGATTTTCGAACTGGATATGTCGCAGTGCCTGACCACTCCTTCAACTGCTTCGACAATTTGTATGTACGATTCTGCAACTCTTCGTTCGTACAACGACCCGTCATTAACAGTCTCTCGTTCCACTCGAAAAGTCTTATTCGCTCTACATCTGTGGCGTCCGACCAGTTCTACCTCCTCCGTCCGCGCGATCGGAGCCCTCGTCGCCTTCTCGCTCAACCTTAGCCTCCAGTGGGCCTTCTACTCCTCAGTCAGATCAGCCGCCTTTCGCTGCTTCTCCGACTCCCTCTCAACCGTCTACGGCTGGATGTGAAGACGGTGGCCTGAGGTTCGGAACATTAAATGCTCACTCTCTTCGTTACAAGTTTATGGAAGTTTCCAACGTGATCACTCATCATTCTCTATACTTCCTCGCCGTGACTGAATCCTGGCATTCTACGTCCTCTGATGTCTCGATTCGTCGTTCGGCTCCTCCGGGCTACCTTTCACTCGATGTTCCTCGTCCAGTACAGCCTTCTCAAGATCCTCTCGCGCAAAACTATGATGGCATCGTCGTTTTTTACCGTGAGCATTTCAAAATCAAAGTTATTCCTGCGTCTTGTGTCTTCTCCACCTTTGAGGCCCTAGCCTTCTCCTGTGCCACGGCCAGAGGTCCTCTCACCGTCCTAACCCTCTACCGGCCGGGATCCTTGCCACCGACATCAGAGTTCTTCTCAGAATTAACTGCACTACTTGAAGTTTTCGCTATATTCAACTCACAACTCATCATAACAGGCGACCTGAACATTCATCTCGAGACTCCATCCTTACCAGCAACCGCTCGGTTTTTAGACATTCTCTCGCAGTTCGGCTTATCGCAACATGTCGCTGAGCCGACTCATATTCTTGGCGGCTGGCTCGACGTCGTTATCACACGCGATGACTGTGGGATTACTAACCTTCGCGTGGAACCGCCCTCTATTTCCGATCATGGACTTCTTCTCTTCACTGTGCCGTTCCTCTGCTCTCCGCCTACCTACGCTGGAGGAACCTCGATCGACAGGCCTTCCGCCAGACCCTCCTCAGCAGTCCTCTATGCGGGGACCTCTCGTCATTATCTGACTACTCGACCGAGGATCTCTTCGCTCTCTACGACGCTACGTTGCTCCCTCTCGTTGACTCCCTTCTGCCGCTTCGTCATCACCGTGTTCGCTCCAGGCCATTGCAACCATGGCTCGACCACCAATGCCGCGCGTTGCGTCGGAACGTTAGACGTCTGGAGCGCAAATTTCGACACACGCACAATCCGACACACGCACAGTAGTCCAGGCAATTTACAGTTAGACCTGGGCAAAATTGCTTCAGAAGCTTTTTAAACGGTTTCCTGCTCAGAAAATATTGCTGAATAACATATCCAAAATCGGACAAAATCGGACCACGGGAACACCCTCAAAAATGAATTTCAAAATGGCGGATTGGGGGTTTTCTAAGAAATACCAATAATAATACAAATAATTTGCAAATAAAACTGGGGTAAACGCTTCAGAAGCTTTTTAAACGGTTTCCTGTCCAGAAGAAATTGCTCAATAACATATCCAAACTTCGGCAAAATCGGACCACGGGAACACCCCCAAAAATGAATTTCAAAATGGCGGATTGGTGGTTTCCTAAGAAATACCAATGATAATAGGGGTCTAACAATAATTTGCAGTTAGACATGGGCAAAAGTGCTTCAGAAGATTTTTAAACGGTTTCCTGCTCAGAAGCCATTGCTGAATAACATATCCAAAATCGGACAAAATCGGACCACGGGAACACTCCCAAAAATGAATTTCAAAATTGCGCAATGGCGGTTTCCTAAGAAATACCAATAATAATACCAATAATATGCACTTAGACCTGAGCGAAATTACTTCAGAAGCTTTTCAAACGGTTTCCTGCTCAGGGACCATTGCTGAATAACATATCCAAAATCCCCCAAAATCGGAAACGGGAACACCCCCCCCCCAAAATGGCCAAATCCAATATGGCCGCCGTCGACCGTATTTGGAAAATTCACCTTTTTGTTTTTAGAGTATATAAATGCATGTGTAATACCACAAATGTTACTGATTTCGGTATGTAGAATTCATTTCTGATATTGTTTTCACCATTCGAGGTCGTCTTAACCTTGAAAGGTCATGTTCAAGCCAAGGTCATTTTGGCAGATTTGAGAATTCACCTTTTTTGTTTTTTTAGAGTATATGCATGTGTAATACCTCTAATGTTACTGATTTCGGTACGTAGAATTCATTTCTGATATTGTTTTCGCCATTCGAGGTCGTCTTAACCTTGAAATGTCATGGTCAAGGTCATTTTGGCAGATTTGAAAATTCACATTTTTTGTTTTTTAGAGTATATGCATGTGTAATACCTCTAATGTTACTGATTTCGGTACGTAGAATTCATTTCTCATATTGTTCTCGCCATTCGAGGTCGTCTTCACCTTGAAAGGTCATGGTGAATGTAATTTTATTACATCGAAGACGCCATCAAGCAAACTTACCATAATTCGGTAAAAGTAAATTTTATGTGTTGCTTTTCTTCACTGTGACCATATACTACTCTTGCCACACATGTTGTAGATTTCATGTCTAAGGTGCGGAAGATGCCACAAGCGCAATTCCCTAATCTTGGTGTGGTCATCGACGCAACCATAACCTCTGCTTCATCCCTCTGCCAAAATGTGAAATTCGCCCATCTCCTACATTGAGATGTCTCAGCTATGATAGCGATGTGGTTGCAGCAGCTGGAATAAGTGTTCACATTTTTTGTAGATGTTAGACGTGAAATCTACCACAACAAGTGTGGCAAGAGTAGACTCATGACACAATTGGGTGAGGTCCAGTCTAGGCTCAATCTTCCCAACAAGTAGTGACTTGTTGGTGTGAGCTGGACGATCAGTATCGAACTGTGGAGATGCATCGAACTGTGGAGATGCTGAGAGCAAATTGTTTATGAATATCTACCCGAGGTCTATGCCGCGCTCCTTAGCAATGTCCATGTTTTTATGCGCCTCTGCCATGTCCTTGGATGACAGGCCGTTCTTCTCCTTCTCCATTGTTTATGGTGTCTTCTGAGGTTGGTCGGTGAACCGTGGCAGTTTCGACTTCGATTAAGTTATTCTAATTTTCTTGGTCTTCTCAACTGATCTCTCCTGTCTGTGTGAGCGGTAGGCATGCTCACAATTCCCAAGAAAGTTGAGCAGGCGGGTAACCATCTTTCGGCCAACAGCCACCTTTGCGAGCAGGTTGTGCAGCTGCACGGGGTTGTCACCGAGTATGGATTCTCCCGCTCTAGCACAAAGTCTGACAGCTTAGACACGCTGTGGTTAAATGCGAAAACGGCAAGTGGTGCTCATTGCATGCTGTAGATGGCATTCTGTGTGGCTCAAGGGGTGGTTAGAGGTGAGAAAGTTGAGAAGGCTGGTGATAGACCCGATCTCGTGGAACAAGAGCTCGAACTCTACCACGGGAGTGGCATTGCGTGTGGCTTCTACCACATAATGACCGCCAGAACCCTTCGACACTCGCTGGATGGTCTGCTCGACCTTCATGCCACCTCCCGCAGCGCAGAACCATCCTCGGCGATCCTGAACAACCCACTGGCTCACACAGAAGCGCCGGTAGAGCTCAGGATGTGTGAACTCCAACATTTTGATTTGTTCCAGATACCACGATCCATAACGTACATAGTTGATGCAGTCACATTCTGCAAAGATTGGCATAGAATCCTCGACAGTAGCCGCAAGTATATTCCAGTTTCTTTCTTTCTCTCATACAACAACGTTCTTGATGATTGCGCCCAACTGCAGCCAAACTCAAAAGATTTGGCAGAGCTCAGACTTGGCCTAGTACTCCTCAAATTCCCGGAAGTTCTGACGCAACACCTCCACTTTTCCAATCAGGGACTCGCTGTTCAGGGCAACATTGTTTTCCAGCAAGTGTAATTGCAGTACCTCCAACTGTGCCATCACATGATATGCAACTTTGTCCTTGTGATTCCAGGATATCTCCCACTGAAGCGACCGGATCAAGTCCTCCACAATAAGAATAACACAAGACTCTCTTACAGCAATATGTCAAACTCAATTTCTGTGTATATGGTCACAGTGAAGAACAGCAACACATAAAAATTTACATTTACCGAATGATGGAAAGTTTGCTTGATGGTATCATCGATGTAACAAAATGACCTTGACCATGACCTTTCAAGGTGAAGGTGACCCCGAATGAAGAATACAATATCAGAAATGAAATCTACGTACCGAAATCAGTAACATTAGAGGTATTATACATGCATATACTCTAAAAAACAAAAAAGGTGAATTTTCAAATCTGCCAAAATGACCTTGACCATGACTTTTCAAGGTTAAGACGACCTGGAATGGCGAAAACAATATCAGAAATGAATTCTACATACCGAAATCAGTAACATTTGAGGTATTACACATGCATATACTCTAAAAAATAAAAAGGTGAATTTTCCAAATTCGGTCGACGGCGGCCATATTGGATTTGGCCATTTTGAGGGGTGTTCTCGTTTCCGATTTTGGGGGATTTTGGATATGTTATTCAGCAATGGTTCCTGAGCAGGAAACCGTTTGAAAAGCTTCTGATGTAATTTCGCTCAGGTCTAAGTGCATATTATTGGTATTATTATTGGTATTTCTTAGGAAACCGCCATTCCGCCATTTTGAAATTCATTTTTGGGAGTGTTCCCGTGGTCCGATTTTGTCCGATTTTGGATATGTTATTCAGCAATGGCTTCTGAGCAGGAAACCGTTTAAAAATCTTCTGAAGCACTTTTGCCCATGTCTAACTGCAAATTATTTTTAGACCCCTATTATCATTGGTATTTCTTAGGAAACCACCAATCCGCCATTTTGAAATTCATTTTTGGGGGTGTTCCCGTGGTCCGATTTTGCCCAATTTTGGATATGTTATTGAGCAATTTTTCTGGACAGGAAACCGTTTAAAAAGCTTCTGAAGCGTTTACCCCAGTTTTATTTGCAAATTATTTGTATTATTATTGGTATTTCTTAGAAAACCCCCAATCCGCCATTTTGAAATTCATTTTTGGGGGTGTTCCCGTGGTCCGATTTTGTCCGATTTTGGATATGTTATTCAGCAATTTTTTCTGAGCAGGAAACCGTTTAAAAAGCTTCTGAAGCAATTTTGCCCAGGTTCATCAGATATTTGAGCTAGATTGCCTGGACTACAGGAGTTTCGCGACAGAGAGACTGCTTACTGGGAGTCTCTGATCGAGCGTGAGAAGGGGAATTCGCGCCGTCTCTGGGCCGCGCTCTCTGACGTCCTTGGTCGTTCATCTATTCCTCGTCTTCCGACTCAGTCATCGTTTACGGCTACCGATTTCTTGAAATTCCTTCAGATTAAGATTGACTCAACACGCCAAGCAACAGCTAATGCTCCACCTCCATCGTTTCTACCTACGACTTCTTCGCTATCAGCCTGGGACCCTCTTCAGTTAACTACCATCCGTCAACTCGTTTTAGACTCCCCCTCTAAGTCTTGTGAATTGGACCTGTTGCCTCCGTTTTTACTTAAGGATTTCATTGATGACTTTGGTCCGTTTTTGCAATTACTTTGTAATTCCTCTCTGACCCAGGGTTCTGTTCCTGTCTCCCACAAGCGGGCTGTCGTCTTTCCCTCCATTAAGCGTCAAGGTCTGGATCCTAATTCTCCAGCTAATTTTAGGCCCATCTCCAACCTTTCCTTCCTTTCTAAGCTCCTGGAACGGTGTGTTGCTTTTCAATTGGTCCACTACCTCGAATATAATTCCCTCATGCCTCCATTTCAATCTGGGTTTAGGAAATCCTACTCAACTGAAACCCTACTAGTCCGGCTCCTAGCCGACGTCTTCCAAGCTCTTGACCGTGGTCATGTCACCCTGTTAGCTCTCTATGATATCAGCGCAGCCTTTGACACGGTAGACCACTCTATTCTCTTAAATCGGCTATCTATATCCTTCGGTATCTCTGATAGTGCCCTTTTATGGTTCCGCTCTTTCCTCTCTTACAGGTCCATATCTGTGGTCTTTGGATCACAACGTACTCCTTGGGTCACTACCTCCTATGGTCTCCCCCAAGGCTCTGTTCTTGCTCCTCTGCTCTTCATCCTATACACTTCGGACCTTGGGGGGATTTTCCAGCAGTATGGGGTTTCGTCTCATCAGTATGCTGATGACACCCAGTCTCTAATTCATGGTCCAGCCTCTTCTGCTGTCCAAATGGTCGAACGCATCTTAGCAGCAGCCTCTGCTCTGGATTCTTGGCTTTCCTCTAATCGCTTGCGGCTGAACCCCGACAAGACTCCGTTTATCTGGCTCGGTGGTCGCCTCCAACTCAGCAAGATTGATTTTGAATCTCTACATTTTAGGTTTCCCCTCATTCAATTCTCCTGCTCTGTTCGTGACTTGGGGATTGTCCTTGACCCTACCCTCTCCTTTACTGATCAAGTTAACCTTGTATCGCGATCTTGCTTTTATCATCTACGCCAGCTCCGATCCATCCGCAAGTCTCTTTCATTTCATGCTGTTACTACACTGGTCCATGCTCTGATCTGCACTAGGGTAGACTTTGGCAATGCTGTGTACATTGGCCTTTCCTCCTCCAATATGCACAAACTCCAGACTATCTTTAATGCTGCTGCTCGGCTTATAGGTGACATTCCTAAGTTTGCCCACATTTCTGCCTTTATCCGTGATTCCTTCCACTGGCTCCCTGCTCAACAGCGAATTCAGTTTAAAACCCTCACTCTCATGCGCAACTGCCTTACTGCCTCTGCTCCGTCTTACCTAATGAATTTTTGCAACCCAGTTTCTTCCTTGCCTGCGAGGGCTTCCTTGCGATCTTCGGCTCGCGGCCTTATGGTTGTCCCTCGCATGCGATCTTCCACGGCACAATCCAGAAGTTTCGCCTATGTTGGCCCCTCTGCTTGGAACTGTCTCTCCTTGTTTCTCCGCCAAGAGCTTCTTGCCCTCTCCCCTCTCCAGTTCCGTAGACGCCTGAAAACTTTCCTTTTTGCCGGTGCCGGCATTGATGCGGGTTGAAAGCGCCGCTGATTTGAGTGGCGCTATATAAGTTTTCGGTTACAATTACAATTACAAAAAAATAGGATCGCTGCCTTAGTATGGCGATGTTGTCAGGGCCCTGCCCCTGCTTACCTTCGAGAGCTTTTCTGCACAGTTTCAGGTGTCCAAGGCCGACGTTCCCTCCGCTCAGCGGGAAAAGCGGTACTTTTAGTTCCATTTGCTCGTTCCACGACTATGCAAAGTCGAGCTTTTTCAGTGGTGGGCCCGGTAGTCTGGAATAGACTTCCCTTAGAGATCCGCATGTGCCCTGGGGTAACACCTGGCATATTTATTTCAAAACTTAAAACTGTCTTATATGAACGTGCTGGTGTCGGAAGCGCCTCTGAGTAGTTACCTTGAAGGGGCGCTATATAGATCTTAGAATCAATGAATGAATGAATGCATGTATGTATGCATTCATGCATACATACACGTATGCATACATGCAAACATGCATGCATTCATGCATACATACATGCACGCATACATACATTCATGCATGCATGCATACATTCAAAGTCATACATGCATACATGCATGCATATATACATGCACACATACAGACATATATACATACATAAATCCACAGAGGGGGAATTTGTCCGGGGGGAAATGACCTACCTAGATTCGGGGGAAAGTGTCCGGGGGGTAATTGTCCGGGGGGAAATATGTCCGGGGGAATATGTCCAGGGTGGTAACTGTCCGGCATTCGTACTATTAGGCTACTTGTTAGAATTAAACAAATTGTAAATATTATATTCTTCTTATTAAACAAACTCAAGTAGCTGAAGTTGAGGTGATTACATCCTAGCCTGGGAGATTATGTCCTAGCATGGGGGATTCTGTCCGGGAGAATATCTCCGGGGGATTATGTCCATACACCAGCAATTCCAGTTTGTAAGTGTGTAAACCAATTTTCACATCTACCACCGCCAATCAAATTACTCTTGTGTTCATTGTTACGAAGATGCATAGGTCCCATAGGGCATAGGCCTACAACAGAACTCTGGAGTGTCTGCGGTAAATTGCCTCCTTCCAACTTTGTAAAAGTTCAAAAAATTATACCATGCTAATGAAGCACAATTATTACACTACACACGCGTGAATAGAAATAAATACAATGCCCGAATATGAACTATAATTATTTCTACGAAATAAAACAATTATGAAATCGGGTGTACGGACATTATCCCGCCGGACATAATCCCCCGGACATTATCCCCTCGGACATCATCCCTGCGGACAAAATCCGCGCCCCCCCCCCCATTTTCGGTAGGACATAATCCCCCACCCCCGAACAAAATCCGCCTTTGTGCAATTACCCTATTTCTACATTTAATTGAAAAACCTTATGTCAACCCAATCCTTCCGTTGACAATCCTTCTGATTAAATCCTTGTTCTCTTCGTACTTAACGCCTATTTAACGTTCACCTTTTGAACACTAATTCTACGTATAAGTATAACCTGAATTAATCAGCAACACAGTTTAATATCTTTTCAGTTTAATAAGAAACAAACAGACAGAACTCAATTCGATTACAACTCAACTAGTCAGCCACACTACTACAGCGAACACACTCGAATTCAAACTTCTCTAGTCAGCATAATTCTTCGCGCCTCTTGACACACCTGTCTTCTGTGCGCTTAAACGAACTCTAATAATATACATATAGCGCGCCGCTGCCCAGATCGGCCGGCCGCGCGTGTCACTAAGACTAAACGTTATACATCTATCATATATACATATACACGTGAAACTAAAGTAAGCGCACTATATATATACGCTAATATCTCGCACTGCAAGACTGTACACAAAACTCAGTTCACATTACCTCCTTCCTTCTTCTGGAATTGAGCAAATTAAATTTCAAAATTTGCGAAATTACCAAAATACATGAAACATGTATATATATATATCTAACTAAATAATGAACAGTCTTACGATTACTTATAACCTTGACAAACAATCAGCAATAATATTCAATCTGCCCTTCTTGTACTTCACCTCAACATCAAAAGTTTGTAAGGCTAACGCCCAACGCACAAGTTTAGCAGACTTAGACATTGACTCAGTCAAATATGTAAGAGGATTGTGATCAGTAAAAATGAAAATTTTTGATCCAATTATAATTTCTTTTAACTTGTTTAGAGCCCAAACAATAGCATAGGCTTCCTTTTCCACAGTAGCCCATCTCTTCTGGGTATCAGTTAACTTCTGACTGATAAATGACACAGGGCGTTCTATTCCCTTGTCGTCCATCTGTGTTAAAACAGCACCGACTGCAAAGTCACTACTATCGCAGTACAAATTGAATGGTTTTCCCACTTCAAAAACATATAACACTACTTTGGATCGCACAGCCTCTTTAAGTAAATCAAATGCTTGCTGATGTTCAACAGTCCAATCAATCTTATCAGAAACACGTTTACTAGTTAAATCAGATAAAGGTTTCGCAATCTGTGCAAAGTCCTTAATAAACTGTCTGTAATAATTAAAAAATCCAAGCAGTTGCTTAACTTGCTTCTTAGTTTCTGGGATCTTCAAATTAGTCAAACTTTCAATTCTGTCTGGATTCATCTTTATCTTACCAGACCCAACCACATGACCGATAAACCTTACCGGTAAGAATGAGGTAAAATTCTATTACAAAACATATTTCTTTGATCTGACGTTCCACTTCTGCTCGATAAATCAAAGGAATTCGATATGCTGCAAATTCCTTTCCATGAAATCAATCCTGGTTTTAGTTCAATTTCATGTTCAACCAATGTACATAATCCGGGTTTTTCTGAAAATCTGTCACAGTATTTGTTCAAAACTTTCAACAACTGTTCTTGCTGAGTTACTGTCAAATGGCTAATTTGTTCAGGATCGAGGTTAAGTGAATTCTTGTCATCTTGAACCTCATTCCTCATTGGTAATTCAACCACTGAACCAAAATCTTCATCTTCTTCAACGATTAGACCACAACTTAATGCTCGAGTAACATATTTTCTGATCTTGTTGGCGTGAATTATTTTTCGTCCATTTTCACCCATATCGACTAAATAAGAGTACTTTGATCTTCGATGTATGATCGTACATGGACCATGCCATCGAGAAATAAGTTTGTTCGTTGACGTTGGATACAAAACTATGACTTTCTCACCAGCTTCAAATTCTTTGTGCTTTGCTCTCTTGTTATACTGATTCGTGTATTGTAATTGCTTTTCTCGAGAGTAGGATTCTGCAAACAATAATGCTTTCTCCATATTTTCTTTGAGTTCTTTCAAATACTTTTCTGGTTTAACTCCAACATGAGGTGGTAAGTTTATTTCTCTAGTCCAACTCTCTTTTAATATTGCCAATGGTCCTCTCGGAATTTTCCCATAGAAAAGCATATATGGTGATACTCCAGTAGTTGCATTCGGCACTTCTCGTAATGCCCACACTGTGAAAGGAATTATCTTGTGCCATTTCCTCGGGTTGTCTATTATCACATGATGGATCATCTTTTTAAATGTCTGATTCCATCTTTCTACTAATCCAGCAGCCTCTGGGTGTCCTGGTGTGTCGAATCGTGGACTACAGCCCATTAAATTGAGAAATTCTCTTGTAAAACTGGCTGTGAAGTTCGTTCCTTGGTCACTTGTAATCACGGACGGCACACCAACGTTCATGAATAGTTCCATCAACGCTTCACACACAGCCTTCGCTGTCAGCGATTTCAATAAAAAGATTGTAGGCCATCTGGTGCACGAGTCCACAATGCATAAACAATACTTGTGACCTGCAGCAGATACTGGATCGATCGGGCCAACGAGGTCCATCGTCATTCTCTTGAAGGCGACCTCTTCTCTTGAGACTGGAGTGATAGGTACTCTATCCATCACCAGACTCCTTGCCTTTAGTTGACACTTCTCGCAAGACTTACAAAATTTCACAATGTCCCTTCTCATCTTTGGCCATACAAAAGATAATTTTATTCGTTCTCTTGTTTTCTCTTCTCCTAGATGTCCTCCAAATACCGATTCATGCGCCAATTCCATCACTTTTATTCGTCTCTCTTTTGGTAACACTAGTTGATATATCGTCTGGTCTAATATCTGATATTTCTTATGCAATAAACCGTTGATCACACAGAATTCAGATTCTTTCTCTTGTGCTAACTTCCACCACGGCTTCAACGATTCATCCTTTCTCTGTTGCTCTTCGAACTTCTTCGAATCGGCAATCTGCACCTTTTGTTCTTCATCCATCTCTTCATCTCTATACAAGTCTCCTATCCCCACATCACATTCATTGTCTTCTTCAGTTTCATTTAATTTTCCATTCTCGCATGCAGCCATCTCTTGCTCGTTTATCTCTGCTATTACACCATCTCGCGATAAGCTTCGTTGCTCATTACTTTCGTTTTCCTCATCACTTGAACTTTCAGTTTCACTCTTCTCATCAACATCTACCATTTCCTGTTTCCGACTCTGCGCTCTCGTCATTACATTTGCTCGTACACTCACATCTCCTTGTATCGTTTTGACCTTCATCTGTGGTACGGCTTTTAATTCGGCAATTATCTCTGGATGCAACAAGAATCTTTCTGTACTGCCCATCTTTGCAATACTAGCACACATCAAGGTGACATAAGGTGTAAGTGAACACTGGATTTTACGCGGAAATCCCTCTTCTTCCACGTCACTATCACACAGTCTAACATCGACTTTCACTAACTTCGCAGGAATGGCATCTCCTGCCACACATTGCAAATTCACTTTTCCAATTTGTTCCACCTTCATGCCTTCCAGTAATTCTTCACTAATCACCGGAATTTCTGCTCCCGAGTCGCTCAGTGCTTTGACTTTCACTGGCTCTTTACCGTCTACTGCACGAATTTCAACCTCGACATATTGCAAGAACGATTTCTTCAATATTCGACTGTCATCTTTTCCTATGACTTCTCTCTGAATTTCAGCATCCAATAGAATTTCTTTTTGAATACCACATTTCATTACTGACTTTACTTCAGTCTCTTGGTTTTCTTGACCCGTGGTTTGATTATCTGTATCACTAACCACTTGAATCAAATTCACCCTTGTGTGTTCTTGATTTCTGCTAGAACTAGCTGCTGCCACTGGAACTGGACAAAATTTAACCAAATGTTTGTCTGAACCACAGTTGTGACAACGCTTCACAACTGTATGGTATGGTTGTGAAATACCTCGTTGTTCATTTCCTTCATATTTCTTATACTGCGTAAACGATGTGTTGCCTTCCCTCTTGGCAAACGGCGCTGACGATTTGTTAAATCCCTGACGACCAAACGTCACTTCTCTGGTTTCATTGGGTACAGGGACATTAGCCTTGACTTCTTTACCTTTGAACTGATTCCCTGTTTCTGGATTACTTTTCCACTTTCCACTCTGGCTTTGGTTTACGGAACGTTGAGAAGGATAACTGTTTATATTTGGGAATGCAAACCCAATTCGATTGTTTACATGAATGTCTGCTAAGTCTGCCACTGCACTAGCTTGGAGACAGTCAGTTCCTTCCTTCGACAATACAAACTGTAGTGGACCTGGTGGTAAACATTCTTTTAGCTTATCCGCTACCAGCAAATCAAAGAGCGTATCATACTCTCTGTTCACGTTTCGACTTCTCACGTAATAGTTTAGCAAGTTCTTCAGTCTTGCCGTAAACATCGTATAAGTCTCTTCTGTTGTCTTCTTAGCATCCACAAATCTGGCTCTGTATTCTCTCGAAGTCAACTTAAATTCTTTTAATAAGTGCTGCTTGACTCTATCATAATTGTCTAGATCATCGTATGACAATCTATTCAGAACGGTTCGAGCTTTCGGCGTCATCAATGGTAGTAATAATTTAACCCAAAACGGCTTCTCCACAGCAAAACTACGAAACGCGTTCTCGACTGTTTCAAAATATAATGGCACCTCCATCATATCAGTTGGCATTTGAGGCAATACATGCTTCATTGCATCACCTATTTTCTTAATTTTTGACACCAAAGTTTCACTTTCTTGCTGTTTCCTTCTTTCTGCTTCCCGTTCTTCTCTCATTTGCGTTTCTTTCAATGTCAATTTTGATTTCTCCAGTTTCAGACGTTCTTGTCTTTCTGTCTCTGCCTTTTCCAAACTTTCTTTCTGAAATTTGAGTTCTTCTTGTCTGATCTGTTCCGCACGTTCTAACTCTAACGTTCGCGCTTTTTCTTTTTCTTCTTCACGCATTCTCTTTGCTTCAATCTGTTGCTGACGAACCTCTTCATCACTTTTTCTAGCTTTTTCAAATTCAATCATCTGCTCCAATCTTCTTCTTTCAGCATCTTCCCTATCTCTTTTCAACTGTTCTAACTGAATCTCAAACTGATTCTTTTGCAATTCAAGTTCTGCCTTACGCACTTGTTCTGCTTTATCTTCTCTCTCTCTTTGCAGACGCAATTCCTCTTGCCTTGCAAGTTCCGCTTTCTCTTCTTTCTCTCGCTGCAAGCGCAATTCTTTCTCTTCTTTCTCTCTCTGCAAACGTTCTGCTTTCTCTTCTTTCTCTCTCTGCAGACGTTCTGCTTTCTCTTCTTTCTCTCTCTGCAGACGTTCTGCTTTCTCTTCTTTCTCTCTCTGCAAGCGCAATTCGTCTTGTCTTACACGTTCTGCTTCTTGTCTCCGTTTATCTTCTCTATCTTCTTTCATCATCATCCACTGCATCAACATCTCCATAGACATAGGCGCAGGAGGTTTTTCAATAACCTTTTCTACGGCACCGCCAACTGCACCTTCTTCTTCGACTTCTTCCTTAACCCACACATCGGCGAGTTCCTGCATCATGTCACCACGTGACATACCTTCTAATTGTTCTTCTTTAAAACCGGCTTTCAACAAACGCTGTTTTAGCCTTTCCGTAGACATCTTCTTAATATCTGCTTGTCTTTCAGCACTTAGTTTCTCCATCTTACTTGTTTACTTTGGTGATTTCTCTTTTCAAAGAAGTCACGGTTTTTCTTGTTGTGTGAATCGATAAACAAACGGGATTTCTTTTATATTTGTTCGTGGAAAACAACGAAATTTTTATACCGTTTCTCGTGTTCCACCGTCGTTGATATCGTAGACACGTCACACAGCAACAACGCGTAGATTCTTCTAACACCGTCGTAGATTCTTCTAACACCGTTGTAAATTCTTTTATCACCGTCGTAGATTCTTCTATCCGCCGAAGGAGGTGATAACGTGAATTTTAATCCACCGTGAGTTTATATCCACCGTGAGTATTTATTCCACCGTGAGTATTTATCCACACCGACGCTGTTCCACCGTGAGTTTTTATCCACACCGACGCTGTTCCACCGTGAGTTTTTATCCACACCGACGCTGCCACCAATAATGTCAACCCACACCGACGCTGTTCCTGGAGTACCTATCACACCAGTCTCTTCGGGGGCGTGGGTTCGAATCCCACCGCTGCCACCAATAATGTCAACCCAATCCTTCCGTTGACAATCCTTCTGATTAAATCCTTGTTCTCTTCGTACTTAACGCCTATTTAACGTTCACCTTTTGAACACTAATTCTACGTATAAGTATAACCTGAATTAATCAGCAACACAGTTTAATATCTTTTCAGTTTAATAAGAAACAAACAGACAGAACTCAATTCGATTACAACTCAACTAGTCAGCCACACTACTACAGCGAACACACTCGAATTCAAACTTCTCTAGTCAGCATAATTCTTCGCGCCTCTTGACACACCTGTCTTCTGTGCGCTTAAACGAACTCTAATAATATACATATAGCGCGCCGCTGCCGATATCGGCCGGCCGCGCGTGTCACTAAGACTAAACGTTATACATCTATCATATATACATATACACGTGAAACTAAAGTAAGCGCACTATATATATACGCTAATATCTCGCACTGCAAGACTGTACACAAAACTCAGTTCACACCTTAATTGCCTTGTTGCCCTAGTGACAGGTTGTTAATGTCGTAAAGGTATAGATTAAAGACTTGTTAGTGTCATGCAGGTGTAAAATTAAGACTTGTTAGTCTCATTCTGTCACATAGGTATAAATTTAAGACTTGCTAATGTCGCCTAATTCTTTACTTAAGGCTTGTTAATGTCAGGATTCGCCAGGTAAGCTGCCCAAGCACGCGTCAGGCGCAGCGCCAAGCGGTAAACGGCACTTACCCCCTAGACATATTCCCCCGGACATATTCCCCCGGACAGTTACACCCCGGACAATTTCCCCCATTCTAGGACATTTCCCCCCTCAGTGCAACATACACGAAGCTTTCTGTTTTAATGATCAAAACATACATACATACATACGCACATACATAAATGTATACATACATGCATACATACATACATGCATACATAGTTACATACATACGTACATACATACATACATGTACACATGCATGCATACATATATACATATATGCATACATACATGTATACATACACGTATACATACATGCATACATACATAGATGCATATGGCATATGCATGCATGCATGCATACATACATACACACATACATGTATGTATGTATGTATGCATACATGCATGCATACAAGCATGCATACATGCATACATACATGCATGCATGCATACATACAAAGTCATACATGCATACATACATGCATACATACATACATACAGACATACATACATACATACATGAATCCACAGAGGGGGAATTTGTCCAGGGGGAAATGACCTACTGAAATTCGGGGGAAGTGTCCGGGGTAACTGTCCGGGGGAATACGTCCGGGGGTATATGTCCATTCGCGTCAAGCAGCTAAAGGCCAGTCTACGGCAGCTGTGCCAAGATCGGCGCCATGGAAGGAAATCAATCGAAGCAACGCTGCACAGACTTGGACATAACATATGCCTATAAAGTTTTACAGCTTTATAGACAAACTTGGGCCACTATAGTCTAATAAACGTTTCAATTGGTTTGTACTATTAGGCTAATTGTTAGAATTAAAGAAATTGTAAATATATTCTTCTTATTAAACAAATTGAAAATATATTCCGGCTGATATATATGTCGAAATATAGGGGATTATGTCCTACCTTGGGGGAATTTTGTCCGGGGGGATAATGTTCGAGGGGATTTTGTCCGGGTGGATTATGTTCAGGAGGGATAATGTCCTACAATCTGAAATTGAACACTCTTGCAACGATCACAGCTTCTCACACAAAAGGATGAATGCTGAAATAAACTGTGAAATGGCATTTTCAAAGTACATTAGCATCTGGCATCTTGCTATATGAAACACAGATTAGGCTGACCAAATATAAACAACCGGGTGATTGTGATGACCATACGCTGTGTGAATCAATTAAAAGGACGATAATATCTCTGTTTACACAAGTCTGTGCACGCTATGCAGGGACTTCCACAGGTCGCTGTACAAATCAAGTCATAGGCCCTATTACATAACTTTTGACTTGTCCGCGCCACAATTCCTCAGCCTAAGTTAATCGTGTTGGCAGTATCAGCGGATATACCTGTCATACCTATCAGGCAGACTTCAAGCAGATGCTCACTGACAAACAGATCTTTATTAGTCACGCGTATACAAGGGTCGGGGTACATAGGGTTTCTCCGTAGAATTTTAGAGATCGCGCGTGCGCTCGTCGTTTTCTACGTGTATAGTCTCGTATTGCTTTGCTTGGCCTTTCAATTACTATCACTATATTTTCTCTATTCCTACATTTAATCTACTTCCTTATGGTAGTGCGTTGCTATTGCGTGATGTTTACAATTCGACAACGTGTTTGAATATTTCTTCTTTTCAATTCAACACACAACTAACTCAATTTTACACATCAAATGTCTCTTTAGTTAGCTCAACAGTACTCCATTTTATTTGTCACAAAATAAAAAAATCCCTAGCATCAGCGAATCCCTTCACGCCCCATGAGCGACTAGATACACACAGATATGTAAGATAATTATCTAATTAAATCCTGTAAGACTATATAATTAAATATGCACGACCTAAGACTGAACAACTATCCAACCAAGCGTATACATTAAACATAATCCCATTATTAGTTGTAATGAGTATGTTCCTCTGAACACACAGATACACTTGTCTGATGTTTAGCGACTAGTGGTTAATTTAAGTAAAATTATTAATTTTAATTAATTGACGAGCACAATGACCAGCAGTAGGGCATAAATTTAAATAAGATTCGGGGATAGTATGGAGAGGCGAGACTATTTTACCTTTCGGTGTCGAACGATGATAGGCCAGAATCAAACTTTAACGCTTTCTGCATCAGTCGTCTGCTGGATATGTAAATGAGGACTAATGGAGCGAGAGAGGCTTCAGTTGCAACGTCGCTTTCGAAGTTACTGGATGTGCTGTCGAAATTAGCGTCGCTAAATCCTGGTCGGAAGGCGAAGTTGAATAGACTGTCGTTTCGAACGGTGGCATTCTACGATCAGTTATCGAGGGAGTTGTGTGAACTAATTCAAAGAAAATTTAGTTGAATAACTTGTCGAGCAAAAGACAAGTTCGAACGTTGCGTAGCGAAGGACCTAGCCAAAGAGGTCATAACGGCGAACGTTTCAGTACAGCATAGCTAAAGTTCACAAATAGCGACGAGGCGACACGAACTTTGAGAAGTGAATCCTAAACTGTTAATCAAAGGAACGTTGTTCGAATATTCATCGCTTAAACATCAGTGAATCGAAATATCTTCAAAAAAGCCGACACTCATCGACGCCGATGCCCATCATTCGATCCATGAAGATGGCCATCTGCAACCGCCTATAAGTGCCGTGAAAGAAAGAACGATTGAATCTCTACAGTCTACCATTCAACGGAAACCATTCAACATGGGGAGGTTAACTTAGGTATAGTATAAGACATACAATAATAGTGCTGGTCATAAGTAAGAGATTTAGGCCATATGAACTATTATCATCTAGAAATCTTAACGCTCATTATTGTATCACTGCATTGACTGATCTGTGTTTATCTTGATTGCATATTCAAAAATGTTTACTAGTGATATCTCTCCATTGGTTGACTGTTGTGGTTGTTTGCAGACCCGCCGAGAGGGGGGGGGGGTAAGGGGCAAACGCCCAGGGGCCCGGCGACTTTTTAGGAGCCCGGACCGGGCCCGCAATCAACTTTAAAAAATATTATAATCAATTACACAAAGTTTATGACTTATGCCTTTTTAAATATATTATCTGACGCTTAACTACAATCTAGCCCGTAAAACTTATATTATTAGGATAAGTAAGTAAGTAAGTATATTCTTTATTACACCATTAGCAAACGCACAATGGGACAGTAGCTAGAAGCATTGAATATAAAAGATAGAAGTAATAAATCGAAATAAAAATTATGAAATAAGTAAATAAGTAAGCAATTGTTTTCTTTTCATTTATACAATAACCTGGTAATGTAACCCTTCCCTGTCAAATGATCACATCGCGGTATCTAACGATTATGCGAGCGAGGACGAAGAGAGTATCCGGATAATCGTATTGGAGGGAGCAAATCATGGAGGACATGCAATGGGTTCCGAAGGATAGCAGCAAAGAGAGCATCATCCGCCTTAAAACATAACTGGTTAAATATAGGAGTATCAGTTGGCAGATACCCTTGTCGCTTAAGTTTACGTATCAAAGCGGACAAACGCTCTCTCTCGGCTATTGGTAAATCCCCACCATACTGGAGATGAGTACAACATTCGTGCCACAGTGGTGGAATGTACAACATCATGGAGGCGGATGATCTATACTGGATAAAACTTTCATGTACACAAAAGTGCGGTTAGCAGTTGGTTTAATGAAGGATATACTTACTTACCTACTTACTTAACTACAATAAGTTTAAACTATAAGCATCTGAATAAAATCATAGTTGCATATATAAATAAACAGCGTACGGTCGTACCCGCACTTTTATTGTTTCATTTTTTTTTCGTACGACCGTACGATACAATATTTACATAAAGTGTAAAGATATATATAGTTTAGAGGCTCGTGACTGTTCTGTCTAGAGGCCCGTAATTGCTCTGCCTAGGGTCCAGTGGCGGCGCCAGACATTTTTTTAACCAGGGCATAACCAGGTCAGTCATACAAGTAGCCAGTGCAGGGGCGATTAAATTTTATGCCCCGAACAAATTGTGGACAGGACAAATATTCTGGCAGGGCAACGACCAGGGCAAAAGCTTTTTTTACCAGGGCATTTGCCCTGGCTCGCCCCGGTGTAGCGCCGCCTCTGCTAGGGTCCCGTAACTGCTCTGCCTAGGGGCCCGGAATATCTGTCGGCGGCCCTGGTTGTTTGACCCGAGCGTAGGACATTATCCCCCGGACAGAATCCCCCGGGGTAGGACATAATCCCCCCATGCTAGGAAATAATAACCTATATTTCACACACATATATCATGACGCGTGATGACGGCAAAAAGGACTAACATCAGTCGGAATATATTTCAATCTGTTTAATAAGAAGAATATGTTTACAGTTCGTTTAATTGTAAGAATGATTACAGACAAACGGAAAAGTTTATGAGACTATAGTGGTCCCAAGTTTGTCTCTAAAGCTTTTTTAATAAACCTAAAACACCTAGAAGCGAATGTTATGTTCTAGTCAATGGAGGGTGCAGGAGACGGCTTGTAGTTGCATGTTTGGCGCTGTGCCTGACCTGCTTTTTGGGCAACTGACCTCGCGAATCCTGACATTAACAAGCCTTAAGTTAAGAACTAGGCTATTAACAAGTCTTATATTACACCTGAATGACACTAACAAGTCTTTAGTCTATGCCTTCACAACATTAACAAGCCGACACTAGGGCAACAGGGCTATTAAGGTTTATCAATTAAATGTAGAAATAGGCTTATCACACAGACGGGGACTTAGTCCGGGGGGGGGTTATTCCTAGCTAAAATCGGGGGAATTTTGTCCGGGAGGGATAATGTCCGGGGGGGATAATGTCCGGGAAGGATAATGTCCATTCCCCGTTTGACCCACTTGCATGTGTATGAGAATTAGGATTGAATCACCAAGTAGGCCTAGCCGGGTACGTGATCAGTGAGAGGTCCCTAGAGAAATAATATCCAAATATAGTGGTTAAAGGTTAGGCTACATATATATACATAGGCCTATACTTTATGTACACACATATGTTGATATGTACATGCAAACCTTCTGGCATTTAAAAAACGTTTTAACGCGAATATTAATTAATATATTTAAAATGGAACCTCACCTTAACTAAATATCATTGTTCTCACAAAACACTTAAGAGACAGTCAGAAAATGAATGAGAAATTCGTGTAACAGTTCTACTCAAGATCCACTCAGCAATTTATTCACTCATTCGATTGCTCAGTGCTCATTAGTTCATATTTTTTTAAATTAAAATCTGGACAGGAGGCCTATTCATAACAACATTGTCAACTCCACTCTTCTTGACACTGTTATCTTCACTTCTTCTTCCTTCTCTCCTGCTTAATAAGCTCTACTTTTCTTTACGCTACGTCTACTTATAGGTAATTTAACTATGGTAGTGCGTGGCTGTCTAATGTCTATTCACAAGAGCAGAGTCTAAATCTTTTCCAATATTCCTTCTTTCAATTGAACACACAAGGAAACTGTGAACTTAGTTTTGTGGACAGTCTTGCAGTGCGAGATATTGCTGTGTATATATAGTGCACTTACTTTAGTTTCACGTGTGTATATATATATATATATATATATATAACGTTTAGTTGTACGGTCGTAGTGAAGGCCGTGGCTGGCTGATCTCGATAGGCTGCCGCGCGCTATATGTATATAATTAGATTTCGCTTAGGCACAGAAGACAGGTGTCTAAGAAGGGCGCGAAGATTTATGCTGACTGTAGAAGTTTGAATTCGTGTGTTCTCTGTAGAAGTGTTGCTGAGTAGTTAACATTGAATTCTTTTGTGTTGGTTAAACAAAGATATTAAAAACTGTGTTGGTGATTAATGCAGGCTATGCTACACAGTAGAAATTAAGCTACTTATACGTAGATTTAGTGTCAAACAGTGAACATTAAATAGGCGTAAGTACGAAGAAAACAAGGAAGTTGGTAGAAGGTTTGTCAACAGAAGGAAAGGGTTGACAGAAACCAACACAAATCTATATTTCACTTTACACGATATACTGCTCAAATTTCAAATTAGGCCTACTCCTGCATCAGGTTATTGCCTTTCGCACCAATACGTTCGACGCATACAACACCTGTACAACTAGCAAATTAGATATTCAAGGCAGACTGCTCAACACCTGCTCAGCCTAACGCTACCATTGACGCATGATACACACCCCAGGGCCGTTTTATCCACTAGGCACAGTAGGTACTGTGCCTAGGGCCTACGAAGCTTTCAGGGGCCTACGAAAGTCTGAAAATCTGAAAATGATATATTAAATTATTGACCGGGGAAATGAAAAAAGGAAAATTGCAAACACCAGCAAGTTCAAATTTAATAGCTTTGTACTGAAACAGTTTAAATTAAGCTGTGCCAGCCTACATTATGTGAACTTTGCGGCTCTTTGCATTAGCAAAATCACATACATAGGCTAAATGTCAAATGTCATTCCCCGCATTAAGTCGTTTTCAATTGAAAGCAGTGCAATTAGCTTTAATCCAGGGTTGACAGTTTAGTTGGGGTCGTAATCGTAATCGTAATAATCCAAACTTCTAAGGCGCCACTCGAAGGCCACGCGCAGGGCACCAGCCTATTCACGAGCGCCACGTCAAAGCATAGGGTGTTCCAGAGAGCAGTCCAAAAGAGGTCCGAGTCCGGTTTCCAGAGTCCGAGTCCGGTTTCCTCAAGAGAGGAGACAGAGCAGCTGTCAAGGCGGGTGTAGTTTAGAGTGAGAAGAATTGGAAGGTGAAGGGTCAGATAAGTCAGGGTAGGAGTGTTTGAAAAGGTGAGACTTCAATTTTGAGTTGAACGCCCGGTGGTGATAGATAGAGGAACATGAGGAGGAGGATGGAGGACCGGTTGCAATGATGATGGAGGAACTGAGAATCTGCGGAATTCAGGGGAGATCGTTCCACAGGCGTACGTGGTGCGGTCACTGCGGTGTTGGATATGGTTCGGTTGGAGAACTTGAGATGAGAAGTGACTGGGGGTCGGGAAGGACTGAGATAGGAGGAGGATCGGATGGTGCGGGTTGCTTGAATGGTGAAGAGATCACGGAGGTACTTGGGCTGGGAATATTTTAGGGAATTGTAGGTTGGTGATAGGACTTTGAAGTGGATTCACTCTGGGATTTTTAACCACTGGAGTGATTTGAGGATGGGAGTGATATGGTGATGTCTGGGCGTTCTAGTGACAGCTCTGGCTAGTGAGTTTTGGATACGTTGAAGACGCTTGATTAGTGTGGAATCAGGGTTAAGGAAGAGGGAATTGCAGTAATCAAGCTTGGAATGAATAATGGAGGCAGCAATGGTGGAGGCAGTTTTAAGGTCGAGCTTAGGCCGGATGCGTTGGAGGTCACGAAAGTGGCTGAAGCAGGAGCGCGAGAGGTTGGAAATGTGGTTAGAGAAGGACAGGTGTGTATCAAAAGTGACACCAAGATTGCGGACGGGGGGGGAATGGGAGTCTAAGGTGAATGTACGAGACGATGAGTTAGTCGATATATGGTTATGGAAGGGCCTACGAATGCAAGAGTGCCTAGGGCCTACAACGATCTTAAAACGGCCCTGCACACCCCCATTCTATATATGCACCCACTCAACACTGCTGTCAATCAAACGTCCATACACGAATGTTATTTACAACTAACCAATCTAAGTAGACAACTGATATATAATATTGAGCTTACTGTGTATCGAATTGAAAAGAAGAAGTAGTTGAATGCGTAGTCGAGTTGCGAACGCTACTCAATAGTCAAACACTACCAAGTGAAGTTGATTATAGGTTGAAATATAAAAAATATAGTCATAATAAGTGATAAGCTAAGCAAAGGAAACCGAGATTAAAACTACAAGAGACAGTTAAGGTAGTAGAAGAAGGTGTGGATATCAAAATGATAAAGTCAGAGAGCACTTGTTGAAATAATTTAAGTTACAACGCGGCAGTATAGGTCAAGATTTGCTGGTGCGAAGAAACAGTGGAGGAAATCTACACCGTGTCTCAAAATAAACTGTGCAAAATTGTTTATGTCAGAACTTCGTCAAATTTCGACCAATTTTAATAATTTTTGGTAGGTAGATGGCAAAATAGCTGAAATTTTATGCTATACATAAATTTTCCACCTAGTTGCCCGGGGTTATAAGTTTCACTCCACCAAGACCATCACCATCAGTTAATGTGAAGTGAAATCCCTACGGCTGCGCCATCTGGCGAATCTTAAGAAATGCGTGCCGGTGACAGAGAATAATCTTCTCGGGCGCGCGCCATCTGGTGAATGAAAATCACCCGGCGTTTTGGGTGTTTCAATCCCTCTAACGAATAAGCAACAAAACACTGCTTAACCCGGCGTTGCCATCTGGCGAGTGAAAACGGAAACAAAACGCAAGAAATGAATAATAGTTCAGTGAAGGTTTCGAGTAAATAGCTGCAAACTGTAGAAATGCATGCCGGTCAAACAGACAGACACACACACACACACACACACACACACACACACAGAATCGTCTCTTTATTTATATAGATGATGGTCTGAAGTGCATTACCTGCAATTCAGAAATACTTATATGTGGTGTGAACACGATTTGCGGTACGAAGTTCTTTAGGCCTAAAGAGAAATCGCTCTATCAATATCTGATAATTTCCAAGTTGTAATAACACTAGTGTAAGTTTTAATTTTGTTTTCTGAACGTGTTATATTCTGCAAAATAAGGTTAGGGCTGTTTTTGAAAATATGAAAAGCTAAATGTAGATATAAATTTCAATCCCTCTGGCGAATAAGCAACAGAAGTGTGAAATCAGAAAAATAACGCTGATTAAACCGCCGCCCCATCTGGCGAGTGATAATGAAAATAGGTTGAGTTGCATTTTTGGGGGCGTTTCGGACAGTTTTTTGCCCGGGACACCATGGAAGCGGTGAAAAGGGGGACGCGAAGCCTCACACTGGGTGTGTAATGCCCACCCAGAGACAGTAGTGAAGGTTTGGAGTGAAAAGCTCGAAAGGTGTAGAAATGCATTCCGGTCAAAGATCTGTGACAGACAGACAGACAGCGTTTCTGACAGACAGACAGACAGACAGACAGACAGACAGAGTCTTCTCTTTATATATATATAGATAAGTCGAAAGGTGGACAAGGATTATGAGAGGGCTTTTAAGTTTTTAGTGGCAGATACATGTAAGTTCAAAGAGTCGCTACCGCATGGTCCTATACAGTTTGTGTTATCTAATGAAGAAACGGAATATTTCGAAGCTACAGTGGCAGAGCTAGCGGACATTCATGTCAACAACTAGATTGGTTTAGCTCTTTCTAATAGGACAAGTTATAAGAGCTGAAGAATAAACCAAAACCAAAGTGGCAAGAGAACCAAGAAACTGAAGAAACGTCGGTGAGGAAATGTGGAATTCAGAATGAAGATTTTCTGGACAAGGGAATTCAGAGAGAAGAAATATCAGGAAGGCGAAATGTTAATAGTTAAAATTAAGAAACAGGTGATGCAATGAAGCATGTGTTACTTAGAATGCCAGTTGATTTGATGAAGGTGCCTATATTTTCAGAAAGTTGAAAATGCGTTTCATAGTTTCAACGTGGATGAGGATTTTGGCGTCAAAGCTACAAAGAAGACGACATTGTTGAAGATATGTGGCACCCACGGAGCCATCGCCCATCATCAAACAAGCGCTGCGTGGACGCGCAGGTTATAGCATCGCCGGCGTCTGCGTCAGGAAGTACGTGAACGAGCAGGTCGTCAAAAGATAGGCCCTACGCCGAAGAAAAGGACGTTGCGCTGAGCACTGCTGTCAGGTTGTAAGAGAACCAGAAGGTTGTCGCCGATAACAGAAACGCAGAAGCGAAAGATGCTGTCGTCAGTGGCGCTCAGGTGCTCAAAGCAGACGGTGCTACAACCGGCGGTTTGCCTATGGGTTGACCAATGAGTCATTGGGCTTCACACAGGCGAACCAATATCCATTAGCGACGCAGGGAGAGTGGCACAAATGGCGAAGGTGGTCACCGACAACATGACAAAGAGTGACAGCATACACAAACGGCCTTTGCACATTAATAACATGGTATCCCAGGAAGACGCCGATAGGAAGTTCGTGGATGATCAAGGCGCCGAGGTGAGCGCTAATGCTAGGAGGTACGCGGACTAGAGACACCGAAATGAACGCTAAGGCCAGGCAGTAAGCTTACTCGGACCAGACGGCTTACACCGTTAATTGGTGCGCGGATGATCAGGATACTGCCGCCAGGAGCGCGTATATGGTCAGAATAGGCGGTCCTATGACCGGCAATTTGTCTATGGACGGCCACAGAGTGACTGGCTATCCACGGGTGCACCAATATCTGAAAGCCACGCAGCGATCGTGGCGAAGGTTGGCACCGACGCCATAACAAAGACTGATAAAGCACCAGCCGAACCATTTAATGCCACAAACAAGCGGCCAGCAGACGCTCTGAACACCTCCGTTAGAGAATACGTAGACTGTTGTTAGGAGATACGTGTAAGCCTCCAAGATACCTTACTACAACGGCCAAATTCCACCCTTATCCCGCGATTCTTCAAATACGGATTTTGCTGTTGGACCTAGTACATCCAACGTCAGGAGCTCACCATATCTAGCATTGAATCCTACACTTAATAGCAAAAACCTTGCGAAATACTGGGTATCCAACCAAGTTACTGGGACTTGGCCAGAGATTCTTTGCCCGGCGCCCATACGCATATGGAAGATCCGCCTGATGGTGAAAACCGCATTGGCGGAATTATCCCGTGCGGGAAAAGCTCTGCTGACTTACAAGGGTTTGACACCCGATAGTGTGAGAATTAATAGTGTGAGAATTAGAGATCTCACTTCCAATCCGCATTGGACTCAAGCCAATCGTAGCGGGGCCATGATTATCAAATGCGATTTTGAGGCTGTGAATAGTGTGTAGTATAGCGTACATTGTAAGACAGGTCTGTGTAAAATATTCGTGTGTTGAAATGAAAGAAGAATTTGATAAGGGGCCATCCACATATTACGTACGCACTTAGGGGGAGGGGGGTCAGATTTTGGCGATGTTGCGTACGGGTGCGAACGGGGGGAGGGGGGTAACAAAATGTGTACGTACCCAAAATAAATTTCTAATTATGACGTCCACATTAGCCTATTTATAACTCTGTATTATCCTATAGTCGTCCCGTGGCATTTTATTACATTATATGAAAGCTATGTGCAGTTATTCTGTGCTGTGAACGACACCTATAATTTGTCTATATTGGCCCTTCAATAATCTGGCCTAAAGTGCAGACAGGCTGCCTGGAGACACTTTCTGCAGCTGGTCATCGGGGGGGCGGTGCGTCAAATGTACGTACTCAGGGGGGGTGGTGGAAGAAAGTACGCTTGCGAACAGGGGGGAGGGGGTCCAATTTTCCCGGATTTTTGTGTACGTAATATATGGATGGCCCCTAAGTGGCGTTGACCTACGTAACAGTTATCGTTCAGCAATCAAAACAGACTCAACTATTCCGTAACTGTGTGATCCTGCATAAGTCAACAATCGATTTGTATTCCACCTCAAAAGAAGAATTACTTGCTATCGATCTAAGAGATTGTATTCTGACATTTATACAACGCTTCTAGCGGGAGGGCCATTCAGAAGCGCTCCCAGTGCGAGAGATCCCGAGAAAAAAGCAAGCTTTAAGAAAGGTAAAAGAGGAATAGACGTTTCCTGAGAGAATAGAAGAACGAACGAACGGAGGAAGCTCATTCCAAAGAGCAGGGCCAATGGAGGCAAAAGGCCTAGATTGAGCCAGGGAAGTCCTGACATGGGGAACGAGTAGGTCTAAACGGTCAGAGGAACGAAGAGGACGAAGAGAAGCAGCAGAGTGAGGGCGATGAATTAAGTCACATGAATATTTTGGAGCGAAACCAAGTTGAGCCTTAGAGACAAGGATGAGGACCTTAAATTGGATGCGGGCAGAAACCAGGAGCCAGTGGAGTTCTTCTGCCATAAAGGTGGTGATATGAGAGAATCCCAAGTCTCTCTGCTCGCACTCTTTGACGTCGCAGCAGCCTTTGACTCGGTTGATCATGACATCCTCCTCCTCCTCCGTCTATCCACATCTTTTGGCCTTTCTGGAAAGCCCCTAGAATGGCTGGACTCCTATCTACACGACCGTTCATCTTCAGTTATCCATAGTTCCACCAGGTCCCCTTGGGTCCCAGTCCGGACTGGCCTTCCTCAGGGTTCCGTATTTGGTCCCCTCTTATATATTATTTTCACCTCGGATCTTTGCCATCTTCGTACTTCCTGCTCTCTGTCTAACCAGCTTTATGTTGATGATGTACAGGCTTACACTTATTGCTCTCCCTCTGATGCCGCTACTGCAGTCCGCCTTATGTGTCTTTCCACTGACTCATTGGTCGTCTGGATGTCTTCTAACCGCCTCCGTCAGACCGTGCTCTTCGATGGGGTTTCTTCATCTGTCCGCCTCCTCCACTGTGGCGTCCCTCAGGGCTCCGTTCTTGGGCAGCTGCTGTTCTTACTCTACACCGCCGACGTGGAAGAGCTCGCCGCGACCCTCGTCCTGTCATCTCACTTCTACGCCGACGATACGCAGCTCTGCACGTCCGGACCTCCATCAACGGTTGCACAGCAGCGGCAGCGCATGCAGCTTGGTACTGAGCGGATCGCTGAGTGGATGCGATCCAACAGACTGCGGCTTAATCCCGAGAAGACGGACTTCATGTGGTGTGCAACCTGTAGACGGTGCCTCTACCTCGACACCGGTTCGTTAAGCGTCTGTGGGGCTTTGATCGCGCCTTCGACCTCCGTACGCGATCTTGGTGTCTGCTGGAGTCTGACCTGTCCATGAGACGCGACGTCGCTTGGACGGTCGGCTGGTGCTTTCGTCAGATCCGTCTCATCAGGAGCTGCATCAAGTCCCTGCCTTTCGAGGCTGCGAGAGTGGATCGCTGCAACAGCTTGCTGGCTGGTGCGCCCAGGTGTCTCCTGGACGGACTCCAGTCGGTGCTCAATGCTGCGGCCAGGCTTATCTGCAACAGGAGGAAATACGACCACGTCACTCCGCTCCTACGCGACGTCTTGCACTGGTTGCCCGTTCCGTTTCGTGTTGAGTTCAAGATCTGCTTGCTGGTATTTAAGTCACTCCACGGAGCAGCGCCCGAGTATCTGCGCGGCTTCTGCACCGAGACCCATTCCTCTGCATCCGGACTGCAACTTAGATCACTCAACAAGATCGATCTCCGCGTCAGGAGGATAAGGACGCGTTTCGGTGATCGCGCTTTCTTGGCCGCCGGTCCCAGATGCTGGAACAGTCTTCCGCCCGCCATCAGACTGGCCGACTCAGTGAACTCTTTCAAATCCAGGCTAAAAACCACCTGTTTGCTAAGGCTTATCCTGCTCGCTAGTAGTTGGATGCGCCCTTTAAGCGGTATGGCCGCGCTACGGTGCCATATAAATTGTAGTTATCATCATCATCATCTCCAAGACCCAGTATATATGGCTGGGTACGCGCAGGCAACTTGCCAAGATTGATCTTGCTAGCCTTTCTACTGATTTCCCTAATATCGTCTTTTCCACTTCTGTCCGTGACCTTGGTGTCACCTTGGACTCTGAATTCACCCTCTCCCAGCATATTTCGCAGCTGAGCCGGGCTTGTTATTTTCAGTTACGTCAGCTCCGTGTGGTCTCCCGCTCTCTCTCTCTCTCTCTCTCTCTCTCTCTCTCTCTCTCTCTCTCTCTCTCTCTCTCTCTCTCTCTCTCTCTCTCTCTCTCTCTCTCTCTCTCTCTCTCTCTCTCTCTCTCTCTCTCTCTCTCTCTCTCTCTCTCTCTCTCTCTCTCTCTCCAGTCTGCAGCTACCCTCGTTCATGCTTTCATTACCTGTCGACTTGATTACTGCTGTTCTCTCTATATTGGTCTCCCTCACACTCGACTGCATTGCCTTGAACGCGTCCTACGCTCTGCTGCGCGCCTCGTTGGGCGCATTCCTAAGTTTGGTCACGTGTCTGATTATATGCGTGACGTCCTCCACTGGCTTTCTTTTTCTCAACGCATTGTATACCGGGTTGCTTCTATTGTCTGGCAGTGTTAGCTTGGCCGCGCTCCTTTCTATCTACGTGAGCTCTGCTTTCCAGCATCCGAACTTCTTGGTTGCCGCTTACTCCGTTCCACAGCCCGCGGTGACTTACATGTTCCTTTCGCTCGCACTGCAACCATGCAACAGCGAGCATTCTCCGTTGCCGGTTCCACTATCTGGAATGGCCTTCCTGTCGAACTGCGGTCTCTTCCTCGAGATTCGTCCACCTCCTTCTTCTCTGCTCTTAAGGCTGTTCTCTTTCGTCGAGGTTAGGCTGGGAGCGCCTCTGAATAGTTGCCTTGAAGAGCGCGCTATATAAATGTCTAGTTGATTGATTGATTGATTGATTGATTGATTGATTGATTGATTGAATCGAGGAAGACGGTCAATTAATCTAGCAGCAGCATTGAGAATTGACTCAAGAGGAGCAAGACGGACTTTGGGAAGACCAATGAGGAGGGAATTGCAGTAGTCAAGTCTAGCAACTACGGGACAATACTCTGTCGTGTTGGCCCACTTGAAAGCCAGATGACATAAAACTATTAAAATTAGTTTATCTGCGCCGCTTTTAGGTAGATAAGTTTGGTATTGTAAATTGATTATTAACTTATTTTAATTATCATATCTATGGCACTTTGTCTGATGTTTATGTTGATGTAGTTTACTCGATGTGATGTAATGTAATAATATTAATATCACGCATGTAACGACGAGGCTGTTAAATTTAAGCACGACATCAATGGCTGCGGGAATTAACGGTTGACTTTGGTAAAGAGACAAAATTCGAGTTGATCAAACACGGCCGTTATAAAAGCCCGCGAATGAGTTCACAAAAAACAACTCCACACCCCAGAGTCACCTTCGCCCTGCGTCTCATTTGAAAATAGTAGGCGGGTTGAAAATCGATCGCGCTTAGTCGAGTAGGCGAGCGATGCGCGGTCGACCTCCAGAGCTTTTGTGTACAGCGTATTTTGTGTTTCGTATAAATTTGTATAGTTGCATAGAGTGCATATAGTAGGCCTACTCATCTAATAATCCTATCTCAATTCAGTTCCGTTATTTGAGTAGGTCTCTTGAAGGGGCGCTATATAAATTCTCAGAATGATTGAACATTCACTAGAAACATACCTTTGACGTAAGATGACGTGTGACGGCTGACTCACTACGTTGGTTGTGCCTTCGGTATACGTTGAGCGCTCATTTTTGTCTTGACCTTCACCCGGCAGTCCAGTCGAATTTTGTCGGCGTGTTTTTGCAGGACTTGCCATAAATTTTGTTCACATGCCGACGCTTTTCTATCTCGATTACAGTAACATCGAACGAATCACCTAATTTTCACGACAGATACGTGCTCAGCTGTACAGTAAGCCATACATGTAGCCTATTATTTTTTCGACTTGCTCACCTTCACCGCCATTATTGCCTAAAATAAATTCCGAAAATAGTGACCTGCATACGAATGATGTCACGCGGCGTGCCGTGTGAGGTGTCGGCCATTTTGTTATGGCCAATCATATTGCACGAATTTGGAGTGATCAGTCAGCAGTAATTAGGACAGCTCACGGCACGCATTCACCGCTGCCTCAAGTAAGTAAATTAAAGTAATGTAAATTAAAAGTAAAAAGTAAAGTATGTCCAATGTCCATATCCGCAAAGTGGGACGTAGGCGAGGCGCTCGTTTCCTTTTCTAAGCTCTTGAGCCGGCAATGGACGAATCCCAAGGTCCTGGACACGGGGCCAGTGATATCGCAGGACTTGCCGTTTACTTCCCAGCTTACGCCGTTACCAAATTATACTGTTTGGTGACAGAGGCGGGGTGTGCGCAAACAACTTGCCCACGGAGTCGAACCGGTGACCGCATGATCATTGACCAAACGCGTTACCGATCCTCCATGTAAATTAGGTAAATAAAATGATGGTCTGGCTCGAGGTTCGTCTATCGTCTTGGGGTCTAACTCAAACTCATCGAGCGACGACCGACGGTGGTACGCCTTCGCCTAGGAGAGCGATTTACCGCTCGCCGGGACCTTAGCTAGGCGAGCAACCAAGAAAAGGGATCGATCGATCGCCTCAAATGAGACGCTCTGCCTGCGCTGTGGCTGCGGTTACGATGAAAAAGCGACACGTGATGGGCGACGAGTTCCAAGCTACGAGTAAAATAACATCCGCGTATTTGAGCCGGGCCTTGTGGTTGGGGCTGGACGGTGCCTCGAGACTACTAGAGTGGCTTTGGGCCGTGAAATGGCCAGTGGCGCTCTAACGGCTCTTTCTACTTTCTTAATGTTCACTCGGGACTATCTTTTCTTAAACTCTCATCCTATCTTATTTTGCAGCCGAATTCGCCTTAACTCAATTCTACAAATGAGATCCGTATTCAAACTAAATATTAAAGTTCAAACAAGAGAACACGAAACGATAGCTTAATTTCTATATTATAAACGTGAATCTCTTTTGAGTTTACTATCTGACAGCATCCTCTACACCGACTTTTATACCGACAACAGTTTACTAATTCAAATTGCGGAGTTTAAACATTCTATGCCAATAAAACATATATCATTTTCACACCTTAATCCTTCTCTCAACTTATTCGCACCTCGCGCCACCTAAGTCATTATACATAGTGATCTTCCTTTCTTGATCACATACTTTAGCTGTACTTTCTCTATTCCATCTCTACCTATAGGTAGCTTAACTAAAGTAGTGCGTTGCTGTCAATTCAAATTAACACAGTCCGTAACTTTTAAAATATGTCTCCTTTCAGTTCAACACACAAGAAAACCTCTTGTACAAATCAACTGTCCCTAGCTCAACACAAATCAACACTCTCTCTTCTACCTATAACTAAAATTAACCCATACCGCTCATATCAGCAACTTCTTTCGCGGGCTTCGCGTGCAACTATAAACAGACACCTGTACTATTATCTAATTTAAGATGCAAGGCTTAACACCGAACACCTGTTCAGCCAAGCGCTTTCACTGACGCATTATCGTCGCCTGAGAATTATCTTAGCGTATCTCCATTTTCCAAAATTCCGAGATAAACGAGGTAGAAGTTTGGGCCGCATTTTGCGGAAAAATGAGAAATTCAATGCAATAAGTAGGGCACTGTCAAATTACAGTGCACAACCAGACGTCATATTAAAACATCAACATTACATAAAGATATTGCATTTAAAAAATTAACAATTATAGTTGTTTTTCTGAAATTTGTGAAAATTTTGTATAAAATGGATTTACAAATATTACAAACCATCTTTCTGAAAACAAAGACATGAAATGATTAAATTAAGCAACGACCAATTATTACAGAGTGTTTTCGTTAAAATATTCATTTATATAGTCCGGATTTTTAAAAGAAAAACTTTTAATTGTCTGGATATGCGACACTATAGTCCAGCTAAGCGCACAGGTTTATACTGTTGTATCTCCTGCGCGTCCAATCAGCGACGAGCTTTCTGTGGACATACAACAACAGAGACTGCTACACTATGAATGCTATATGGAGATACGATAAAATGTTTCTGAAAACAGGACATACGATAGTATATTTTGTTGAATATCTTTAAAACGACCTATCGTATCTCCTAGCCATTGAAACTGAAGAAAGATCCAAAAAATTCTGCTATAAATCAACCCTTAACTACTTTTCGAAAAAAAGTGGAGATACGACAAGATAATTCTCAGGCGACGTTATGTTAGTGAATGGAGTCATATTAGATACATACAAACACACAATACTGCTGTCAAATCAACGTCTAAACACGAATATTAATTAAGCTAATAAAATAGATGCTGAGTAAAATCAATGTCATTGTTCTTAGAAAACATGTTTACATACATAGACATAATTATATTATCAACTGCGCAGTTTGAAAATAAAGATTTTAAAGAAGGCACCCAACTAACACCTGTCAACTCAGACGTAGGCTATCTATCTTCGCACCTCGCTTTCAAAGTCCAAACTAAATCAATATTGCAGCAGTACACGCGTCTAACCCTCTCTCTCTTAATAAAAAATGTCACTCGCAAAGCCTAAAATCGTGCTAACAGGCGCCTTTCTTGCGCAAAAATGGGGTGATGGTGACGCCTTTCTTACGCAAAAATGGGGTGATGGTGACGCCTTTCTTACGCAAAAATGGGGTGATGGTGACGCCTTTCTTACTCAAAAATGGGGTGATGGTGACGCCTTTCTTACGCAAAAATGGGGTGATGGTGACGCCTTTCTTGCGCAAAAATGGGGTGATGGTGACGCCTTTCTTACGCAAATCTCTAAAATTCATATAAGCTTACTTTGCGCTGAACAGGGCAATTTATCCAACATTCTTCTGATAGTTGACGCATATATATCTGATCGACATTCCGATAGTTTGTTGCGAAGATTGTAATAACATTTTCCAGATTTTATAGTCCATAATATTTGTGTATAAACTGTATGGAGAACGATTAAGACTTTTTCTGATCCACGTAGGCCCTATTTTGTAAAATTTTAGCGTTTGTCTTGCATTAGCAAAAGTTTACTTATTTCCTTACCAGAAAGTAGGCCCCCTATAAAATCAGG
>OY744606.1:23193765-23218765 GCA_963556255.1 Allolobophora icterica
GAAATGGGTATGAGCATCAATGTGCAAAAGACAGAAAGTCAGTTTCTTGGAAGGGGGACACCCAGTTTCAACTTGAGGTTGATGGACAAAATCTGGAGCAAAAGGAGGAATTCGTATACTTAGGAGGATATATCAACGCGAAGGGCGAATCTGAGAATGATGTGGAACGAAGAATTGGGTTGGCAAGAGGAATACTACAGGCACTACACAAGGTGTGGAGTGTGAGGGAAATCAGCAGGACCACAAAAGTACAGGTGTATGAGACACTTTTTAAAAACGTGTTAATTGGCATATAATCAGTACCCAAGTAAATTGTACCTCATTGCGTTCTGTCAGTGAGATTTTATGAATAAACGAAGATATAATAAAGAGACATTCCTGTAGAATGACAATAAAGGCTTACACAGAGAGAAGCTAAAATCTGATAGATCTCGTTAGACAGATATCAGAAACTATTCTGTGATAGATGGTGGAGAGCTACATTCTGTGATAGATCGTAGCCACGGCTTCGGATGAAAGAGTGTCGCGTGTTCTTCTCTTAGTAGAATTTCTTCTCGAAGATTTTGCACCAAAAATCTTTTGAATCGAAAAGTTCTTACGCACAGCCAAATCTAGCAGCGACACAGAAGTCCGAACACCTCTTCAATCGGACTAACAAGTTCCAGGAACAGTTCACTACCGATGACGAACTTCAAATACTACTGTAGTACTGACGCTTCGCTTCGATAGCGAGCTTAAATGCAGAGCCTTGCGCTCTCAAACCACTTCATCTCCAGATGAATTAACTTAATCGTCTTTTCGCCCAAACGTCTTAAAATTTCTACAAGATCCCTTCGTCTGGAACTTCGCATCACAACTGTCTATAATCGTTTTATGCTTCGCAGTAATCGTAATCGTAATCGTAATCTCCGGATTTCTACAGCGCCCAAAAAAGCGAAGTCGCGGGAACCAGCTTATTCACAGGCGCTTAGACAAATCAAAATCGATAGGCAGGGGGTCGAATCGATTCCAGGTCAAGATCCAAAGGAGTCAGTCAGGTAGGCAGAAGACGGCAGAGGTGGGTGGTGTTTAGGGTTTAGACGGCGAGTGGGGCAGACAGAGGAGGAGGAATCGGGATAGGATTTGTGAAAGAGCAGTGTTTTCAGTTTTGAGTGAAAGACCTGTGGAGATATAGCAAGTGATGAGGTTTTGGTGAGTTCGTAGGATGGATCTGAAATTTCTCGCAGAACTGGTGGAAGTTTGTTCCAGAGGGGTGGGACAGCAATGGCTATGGAGCGATTCGCAAATTTTAGTGATGAGGTGACTGAAGATCAGAAGTTTAACGTTAACGCTCTCGCAGGTAAACGGCCATCGTCACCAACGTCCAACATCATCATTGTCCACTTCACTTCTAGGATCGTCCATTGCGCATGCGCAGCAGCCGACAGGAATCGATTATAGTTAGAAATTTAACTGCTCTAATCAGATGTCGACACCACTATTTCTTCAGCCTCAAACCCGCAACAAATTCCTCCAAATCTATTCAAATTTTGTATTTAACTTGTCTGGTCACAGTTACTGATAGGGCTGTACCGAACATTCGCTTCATATTCACTTCGGGGACGAATAGTGGGCCAAATAGCTATTCGGTATACGGCCGAATAGTAGCGGTCGGACCAAATACGAATAGTGGTCACGTGACATCTGTTTCTGCATATGCGGCTGCTATAGCGAGTGGACTGAAGTAACTCTCTCATTAACATAATATATGCTGTGGCTGCAGCTAGGCGTTGCTACTGCCTGGACCGCGGTATCGCAGTGTCAGTAGTCTCATTCGTTGTGTACAGTGAGTAAACGTTAAACTTTGGTTAAAGTATTTTTGATTGTTGTCGGTAGACCTATTTTGTACACTATTCGTATTCGTATTCGGCCGAATAGTTGGTCCAATTATTCGTAATTGGCCGAATAGTGACAATCACCAATTCGGTGCAGCCCTAGTTACTGTTCACTTAAATACTAATGCAATTGCTAATTGTTCTAGCCTAATTAGCTACATGTATCAACGTTCACAGGCCTACTATCATTTATAAGACTGTGACTTATCTATATGATGGCAGGGCCAATAAGTAGGGGAGAAGGAAACAGACTGCTTCTAATTTGTGCCATGGAGAAAAGTTCCCCCCGGCACAGTCACTAATTTCAAATAATTAGCTACTGATAAAGTGACTAATTACTAATGATTCTTAAAGTTATTTGCTGAGGTTACCATACAGTGTCTAAGCAGTGTCATAGTGTATCATTATTACATGTTTTTCTTTAGCTATTGGCCATTATGTTCTGCTATTTTTTGTTGATGAAAGATGCAAAACGTATTTTAAAACTTGAAGAAAAGCATTCACAATCCTGTTGATTTAGAAATTTCCAAATGATGGGACATATGTTAAAATATTGGGCAATATAGGACACTGTTCAGCAAATATAATATGGGTATTTTAAAGATTGCATAATGAATGCACATTTCTGGTGTAATGCAGCGGTAAAAGGCTCCATCCCTGCCTACAACGGCGGATCTAGGGGGCCAATCCGGCCACGGCCCCCATTTGATATTTACACAGGACGTGGCCACGAAGTAGACGAGGAAAATGACGAAATAATTTCTTTTTAGAGAAATGAAAAATGAATGTATTATTTTACCCCCTCCCCGATGAACCTTCTGGATCCGCCCCTGCCTGCCTACTACAGTGTCATCCAGCCGAAAATTATTTTGCAGGAATATTTCAAGACCTGATAATCCCATTTTTCACTGCACTACACAACAATAATTGCAGCACTGAAATTCTGTGCCATATTTATTACAGCTTGTCCCATAAAATATTTACAGTGCACTGGGAGCCCTGCAGAAATTAATTCAACAGTTCAGTTGAACTAAAATGTATAGTCTTCCAAAGCCAGTTTTCTTGCTCCAAAAAATGCGCTAAAACTCATCTACGGCAAGGTAGAAATCCAAAACATTTTCGCGGGAGGACCCCCGGACCCCCACTTCAAGGGCAGGAGATGGGAATATACAGGAGGGGGTAAAGGAGAGGGGAATGGATTGGGTGGGGAATGAGAGGGGAAGGGAGTGGGGAGGTGTAGCGGAGAAAGAGGGAGATAGGGAGGAGGGTTTACAGTAAGGGGGATTGCTTCCAGCTTACAGGGGGATAGTAGGCCCTGTATGAGGGTATTTTGTGTGGGACAGGGACAACGTTACATGCTCTGTTGATAGTTTCACTAAACCGCAGCGTCGATGGATTCGTGTATTTAGACCTATATGGTAACAAATAATTATATCGAACTGAACAAGATTGTGTGTTATCTCGAGCTATGTTGCGCTACCATCTAAAGAGTCTACATCTTAGAACTTCGTAAATCGTTGACAATTTTACAAACTACGCATTCCTTAACTTAAAAGAAGTCCATTACCTTTATTTCCCAGAATCACGTGGCTTTAATATTCGAGTGCTTTAATATTCATAATTTATTAATACACCAATCATAAAATTTACTTACTTCTGTGGCTAGTGAATTGCACAAAAGTCCACATAATGTGCGATACACTCGAATGATTTAAAACCAGAAATTCCTCAGAGGCTCTTCGCCGTGAATTCTTTGAAACATCCTGAGAACAGGAAATCCCATTTGATTGCTTGACCTCATTTAGTACTGGATTATGATTTTTACTGCGATATTACTAGAAGCAACCATTGATTGCTGTCTCTTTGGCATCAATATAACGCCGCTAGAGAAATCATTCGGAATTCTACTGATCTGTTGCCCATTTGATTAAACAAAGTTGTTCTGATAACTAAACTCCAAAATATAAGAACGCTACATTTCTTGAGCAAAATTACAAAGTAGTAATCGTAGTCGTAATAGAAGGAATTCTTAGAGTCAAAAAGCTAAGCGGTTGAGGTCCATTCTGAGGTTATTTTCCACGTATATAGGCCTATATTTAGAAGTCAAGCAGTTAGACAGAGAGCAATATAAGTAGACAAACCTTGAATGAAGTTTTTAAGTAGGAGAGAATTTTACATATAAGATGCAAAGACACAGTTATTTAAAAGCATAGATACCATACCAAGGTGCATTAGTTCCAGACCGCGTCTGGAACTCATCCGTTTCAGTTCACGTTTGAAAAATGTCCTTGCCTCCGAATCCACTTAATTATTGGTGTCGCAGGTAAGAAAATCATATTCGTAAACTCGTAATTTATAAAGTGAACTTGAAAGATGTACGCAAGACACTAGATTATTCACGAGTGCTGCGAAGCATCAGAGGAACCAATGATATCAAGTGAAGATGGCTAAGTCATTTATGTATATTAGAAAAAGTAGGGGCCCTAATATTGATCCCTGGGGGACACCATATTTTATAACCATAGATGACGAAGATGCAATTTTAATTAAGACATATTGGGATGTATCTTTTAGATAGTTGGTAATCCCAGGCCCGGGTTAACCATTGGAGCACACGGAGCACGTGCTCCGGGGCCCCCGACGACCAATTGAGGGGCCCCAAATATGATTTTTTTTTCTGCGTATCAAAATTCAAATTGAATTCACTTTTGATGAAAAAAGGACTTCGTTTTGATTAAAATGCGGCGACAAGTCACATTACTCTGCACTCGGCCTAGAGTGATAGCAATGTCAAGACTGTATATTTTAATTATCCCTGTGGTTATGTTATCGGCACAACATGTCTTGTTGACATGTTGTGCCGACTTGTGCGTGACTAGGCCTAACTACTACGGTAACTTTGTTGTAGTTTTATTCATTCTAACTTAAAGTATTGAATTATCATTCAGTAGGCCTAATGTCGAGTACTCGCAGGTATGCCAGTGGGTCTTTTATACGTGCTGCAAAGCGGGAACAAGTGAAGCGAAATCTCGAAGTGTTAACTAACACCCCAAAACTGACAACGTTCTTTCAAAAGGTCTACGTTAATAACCGCGATCACAAAACCGCGATCCTCAAAACCGCGATCTTCAAAACCGCGATCCACAAAACCGCGACCGTCTCAAAACAGCGATAATCAAAACCGCGATTAGTAACGGCAAATTGCCTTAAACGAGCGAAAACCGCGATTATCAAAAGAGCGATTGTTTATTCCACTTGAGTCAATACTTGTGGAAAAAAATACAATCAAATGAAACCCTTAGGCAAAGATACACCTCAGATCCCGAATTCGCCTTGTCCATCAGGCACATTTTGTCGCTGGCCTTCGTACCAGTAGATGGTGTGATTGCTGCTTTCGACGATCGATCTATTGGAATCTCCTTTCTTCACCGCGAATGAAGAAATTCTTCGAGACCTTCTCATCTACTTTGAAGATACCTGGATTGGGAGGCCGGCAAGAAGAGGTGGACGAAATGCACCGTTGTTCGCGCATGCACTTTATTATTATTATTATTATTAAAGTAGTTTTATATAGCGCCCCTTCAAGATTGCCTACTCAGGAGCACTCCCAGCCCAAACACGGTCAAATAACGCAGTTTTGAGGACAGTAAGAAACAGGGTGAAATGACCAATCGGTATTTGACGGAGCTTGGCAGGGAGCCCATTCCAGGCCATGGGGGCAGCCACAGAGAAGGCACGCTGCCGTATGGCTGTCCGCACGCGGGGAACAATAAGGTCGCCTTGCGTAGCTGAGCGGAGAGAGCAACGGCGCTGTAAGCATGAGGTGGGATAGCAGAGCTCCCGTAGGCATGGAGGGGCCAGGCCTTCAAAGCACCGCCGGACCAAGGCAGAGATTCGATAAGTGATGCGCTGTGGGTAGGGGAGCCAGTGGAGGACATCCCTCATATATGCAGACACTCTGCCAAACTTGGGGATGCGGCCTACAAGGCGGGCAGCAGTACGCAGGATTCTATTCAGGGACTCAATCCGGCAGGCCGGGAGTCCGTCATATATGGCACTGCAGTAGTCCAGTCGAGAAACGACAAATGCATGGACATTGGACAAGCGTGGAAGCTGCACCGGTAGACAAAGAACGGGAGATCACCTTGAGTTGCCGGAGCTGGTAATAGCAACTGCGGGAAAGAAGATTTATGTGCCGCGTGAGTGTAAGTTCCTGATCCAGGATGACTCCCAAGTCCCGGACCCAGGTCGAGAAAGAAAGGTGTGGGAATTGCAAGGCAAGAGAAGACCGATCTATTTTAGAGAGCTGCTGGGGAGTGCCAAGCCATATAAACTGCGTCTTTGGAACTGCTTTGATGCTGTCCTTCAGGATCTGCCGAGAACTAATAACTCGGTTGAAGGCTGGCATCGAGGGTTCAGCGAACTTATTGGCGCCAATCACCCGACCATCTGGAAATTCATCGATTCGCTCAAGACGGAGCAGAATACCAACGAAATGAATATAGAACAATACATCGCAGGTCAACAGCCAAATCCATCTCGGAGAATCTACAAAGAAACTGCTGACAGAATCAAAACCATCGTCGTCGATTATGCAAACCGACCGATTTTAGATTATCTTCGAGGCATTGAACATAATCTAAGCCTTCAGGTTTAACGTTTGACATAGGGCCTATACACTCTGAAACATTTGACTATGATAGGCCTACAAGTTTAATGTTTCACATAGGGCCTACACTTTGAAACATTTGACTTTGATAGGCCTACATTACAAGACATTTACACTTTATTCTTAGATTAAAATTTCATTTATCATATCTCATATTTAAAATTAGATCTAAACTTTTGTTGTATTTACAAATGTTTAAAATCGCGGTTTTGATGATCGCGGTTTTGAGACGGTCGCGGTTTTGAGGATCGCGGTTTTGAAGATCGCGCTTTTGAGGATCGCGGTTTTGTGATCGCGGTTATTAACGTAAACCGAAGTTTCAGGTAAGATGTGTACTAACTGAGATTACTTACCATGTCAACGTTTTTGATCAATTATCTGTGCTGCAGACAAAGTTTTAATCGAAAAATCCGGAGGTAAATCCTAAGCGGATACTAGATTTTGCGAGCAGAATTCATTGAACGACTATAATAACATTAACGACGTCGCGGCGATTATAAAATTTTAACATCATAAAGCTATTACGACCACGTAGATATGACGTAGGCCTAATTTGAATTTCGTCGGGTCTGTCTCGATTCTGACAACCACAGACTGTAGAGCATTAGTTATTTCTCGATATCTTCAACTTTTGGATCTCGGCGGTTAAATAGCAATGATACTCAATTATGGAATTCGGTTTCACATAAAACTTCCATCGACGGATTCTTTGTATGTTAAAATAACGACGCTTTTAGTTTAGGCCTACAGCTTTTCTGACTGAATTAAGATTTAGGCCTATTAGAAAATATAATTAAGTTTCTACACTTAGCGTAATGATTCATTTGCGTAAATGAATGTCTTAAATCGTTTAACATGAAACTTGACAGGATTGATTTGTCTGATCACGCTGCAGTTCTCACAACGGCGTCTACCCGAATCGCCGAATCCCGAATCGCCGAAAGCCCTTAAACTGCAAAATCCGCCGAATCGCCGAAAGCAGTTTTCTACCGAGCGGGCGATTTGCCGAAAACCAATGCCGACTCGAATCGCCGATTCCCGAATCACCGAAAGCCAAATCCGCCGAATCGCCGAAATCAGTTTTCTACCAAGCGTGCGATTCGCCGAAAACCACTGCCGACTCGAATCGCCGAATCCCGAATCGCCGAAAGTGATCAGAGTTCGATATCCCGAAAGCTAGTGCACAGAATCTGGCGGGCGGAAAGTAAAGATGTTGCGTCCATGCCTACACTGACCCGTATATAATAATAATAATAATAATAATAATAATAATAATAATAATAATAATAATAATAATAATAATAATAATAATAATAATAATAATAATAATAATAATAATAATAATAATAATAATAATCTTTATTAATTCAAACTGACAAGTACGCAGTAAGATTACATCATATATATACTAGCCTACATATATATGTATAGGTCAGTATATAATATATATATAATATATATATATATACATAGCATATACTGACCTATACATATATATGTAGTATACGTCACTCACCAACAAAGAATTAGAATTTACTTTAATAAGATTTATTGTGATTATACGCAACGCAACCGCAGCCATTGACACGGTTCCCATGGCGTCTATTAAGAGATCAGTGTGTATCTATAACCTAGGCCCTAGGGCATTGTATGTATATGTACAGCCAGTGTATATCTAGATATACACTGGTCATTGTATGTATATGTACAGCCGGTGTTTATCTAGATATACACTGGCTGTACATATACATACAATGACCTAGGTTATAGATACACACAATGCCCGCCGAGAGGGGGGACAGAGGGGACAAATGCCCTGGGGCCCGGCGACTTTTTAAAATAGTTTCGGCGAATCGGCGGCAATACGATTTCGGCGATTCGGGATTCGGCGATTCGCTACGAAGAGCATTTTCGGCGATACGGCCATTCTTCACAAAATAGTTTCGGCGAATCGGCGGCAATACGATTTCGGCGATTCGGGATTCGGCGATTCGCTACGAAGAGCATTTTCGGCGATACGGCCATTCTTCACAAAATAGTTTCGGCGATTCGGCGGCAATACCATTTCGGCGATTCGGGATTCGGCGATTCGCTACGGCACCCTCACAACTCACTAAAGATTTTTGGAGCGATCGAACGAACATTGTCTTCTCAGCGGCACACAGGCACATAGGCTATAATTATTATTTAATTGAATCAGTGTATTCCTATAGCCTACTATATGTATGCAGTGTGATTCTCCTTACAGATTTTATTTTAGTTATAGTTACAGTTATAGTTAGTATTATTTTTTAGTTATAGTTAAAGTTAATGGTGTTTCATTTTAGTTAGGCCTATAGTTACAGTTATAGTTAGTATTATTTTTTAGTTATTGTTATAGTTATATTTACTGGACTTTTATTTTAGTTAATTTTAGTTAGTACATAGAACTCTACAATTAACTGGCCCCAATGGCGCTCTACCTGGTCCATATGGGATCATCGATTAATTGTCAACAAATTTTAGGCAGTTTTTGATCTCCTGCCCTTGTCAACAACTGTCAAACATTCAAGGACCCCTAACAAAATTATGTCAAAGAAATGACACAAGCATTAAAAGGATTACCCCACATCAGAAAATTTCTATGACTGTAACAAATGCAAAAAAACTGAAATTGCCGAAACAACAAAATGTTGTTATCCAAATTTAAATTTGATACTTAATGGCTACAGTACATGTGGAATCACAGTCACAGATAGCTAATGGATTTTTCCATTCAAAAATATAATCTCGTTTTCTTTTAAATGTGTATTCAATTTGATTTTTATTATGAACATTTCTAATTTGAACATGAGCATAATAAAGCTTTTAATTTAAAATCAAACAAGTTTCTCACTCTTTAATATTAACAACTGAAAGAAAAAATTATCTTTCCATCAAAAAGAAACTTGAAATATTAGATTTTGGAAAAGAACCCACGATATTTGCAAAGACAATATGCAGCAGATTTTCTCACTTTATCTGGGAACAATAAAAAAAATAAACAAGATAATTTAAAACAAAGAAAAAGATCTTTAGAGACATTTTGGCTACAAGATTAATATGAGTACTAATTTACGCTAGTCAACTTGGGTTGCAATCGCTATAGGAACGTTTTCACAATAATCACATTTAATATAATGAGCGCATCGATATCTATATTTAGACTATAAATATCGATGAATGAGTCACTAATACTGGGTTAATTCACAAATCCAAAATCCGGGCGAACATAGGCTGTTGTAGCGCATTTTCACGTTTCACGTTTATCGATAGGCCTATTTCACTTTTTATTTCATTAACGAAAATAGCGACGAATTTTTGTTAGTGTTATTTTCGTTATAGTTAGGCCTATAGTTATAGTTAATTATATTTTTTAGTTACAGTTATAGTTATCGTTAACGAAATCATTTTTTGTTCGTTAACGAACATTTTCGTTATCGTTAACGTTAACGAGAATCACACTGTATGTATGTTCACTGTAAGTAAGTAAAGTAAGTATTCAAAACCAACTGCTAACCGCATTTTGGTGTACATAGTTCATAATATTAATTTAAGCATATAACATTCGAATGACAAAGGTTTTGCGAGCTAAAGAGTCAGCATTAGGTATAATTCTATTGTGTGCCCTGGGGCGCAGTGAGTATGCAACAGCTTTCTCTGGAGGTAATAACTGATGCAGAACATGTGTTGGGTTAGTTATGATGGCTGAGAAGTGCTTTTGCAGGCGCTAAACCCTCTATGGGCCTGAAGTGCATTTTTGCACCATCACCTTGCAGGTCATACAGCCAGTGTGATTCTCGTTAACGTTAACGATAACGAAAATGTTCGTTAAGGAACAAAAAATGATTTCGTTAACGATAACTATAACTATAGGCCCTATAACTAAAAATATCATTAACTATAACTATAACTATAACGAAAATAACACTAACGAAAGTTCATCGCTATTTTCGTTAATGAAATAAAAAGTATAATATCGATAAACATGTGAACGTGAAAATACGCTACAAAAGCCTATGTTCGCCCCCGATTTTGGATTTGTGAATTAACCCAGTAGTAGTGGCTCATTCATTGATATGTATTAATAGGACTATTAATACATATCAATGAGCTCATTCGCCGATTTTTATAGTCTAAATATACATGTAGATATCGTTGGGCTCAATTTATTATTATGTAATTATTGTGTAAACGTTTCTATAGCGATTGCAACCCAAGTTGACTAGCGCAAATTCGCAAAATTAGTAGTCATATTAACCTTGTAGTCAAAATGTCTGTAAAGATCTTGAGCGGCCGCAGGCGTGAGAATGCTGTCTGGAGTAATTTCATGTAGACCCTACGAATTTTTTCTTTCGATTATTAATATTAAAGAGTGAGAAACCTGTTTTGATTTTAATTTTCTATGTTAAAAGGAATTTCTTTAAAGTTATCATGTTCATGTTCAGATAATAAATGTTCATAATAAAAATCATATTGAATACACATTTAAAAGAAAACGAGATTGTATTATTTTATGGAAAAATCTATTAAATATCTGTCACAGACAGTGATTCCACAATCCACATGTACTGTAGCCATTAAGTATCAAATTCAAATCTGAATAGCAACATTTCTTGAGTGGGCAATTTCAGTTTTTTGCATTGTTTAGAGTCGTAGAAATTTTCTGGGGTTGGGGGATTTTCTTTGACATAATTTTGTTAGAGGGAACCCTTCAATGTTTTACAGTTGTTGACAAGGGGGAGAAGATCAAAAACTGCCTAAAATTTGTTGACATAATTAATCGATGACCCCCATAGGAACCAGGCTGAGCGCCATTGGGGCCAGTTGTAACTATGTACTAACTATTATTAACTAAAATAAAAGTCCAGTAACTATAACTATAACTATAACTAAAAAATAATACTAACTATAACTGTACCTATAACTAAAATGAAAAACCATTAACTATAACTGTAACTATAACTAAAATAAAATCTGTAAGGAGAATCACACTGCATACAGCTCACCTTGTGGTGAATTTTTGCTGTTATGCGCTAGCGGACTTGTTACTGCATCTCCAGATTATATTAGTCTTTGGTCAGCGAGCATTTGTTTACCACTGCTATATTGCTATTTTATATTTTTTCAATGAAATCAAGAAAATGTTAAAAACAATTGGGTCCATAGAGGGTTAATTAAAGAACAGATTATTTATTTATTATATTTATTTATTTATTTTTATTATAAATTGTCAATGAAATTGTTCAAGAATTAAATGTTCGTTTTGCTAAGCATGTCGATCTTTCTCAAGCGTTTCACAAAACTAATTTTTCCAGCAGTTTGGAGATCGATTGCCGCAGCAACAGATGGTCACGTGACACGAAGACAGAGCACCACCTACCGAGAAAGACTTAAAATATTGCAATGCTTAGGCCTAAGTAGGCAGCGCTTAACAAGTCGCCTCATCGTGAACCGTACGTAGATTCCTTATGACAGTGAAACGCATTGAAAAGGAAACAATTCACTAGCAAGGAATAGTAAGTTCTCGTCCCATAAGTATTGTCGCTGACCAGAGTTCAAAGTTGAATAAATTACGAGCCCCAATTTTAAACTAATTCTTTGCTGAACAGGAAGCCAATTTAAAGAGTTAAGCACAAGGGTTAGGGCCCCCTATATGTTCGTATTTTGGTGTGTATTAGTTATGGCTCTAGACAAAGAGTTTAGAACTCTCTGCAGCTTCAGCATGTTTGACTTATTGATGCTAGTAAGAAGCGAGTTACAGTAAACTAAGCGACTGGACACTAACGCGTTTGACAGAGATATCCTTGCAGATATGGGCACATAACGCCTAATTCTGCGTATGTCACGAATGAACATAATAATGATGACTTACAAATATTGTTTACATGGCCACTGGCCAGTGAGAGTCATGTTAGAATTTATTGAAAACAACGCCTAAGTTTTGAGCATCATCACCCAGCTCAACAATTGAGTCACGCAGTTTCATAGTCTTAAAACGATCAAATACTTGAAGTTGCATTAATTGGACTCGAGACACCAAAGCTGTCTTTGAAGCAGAGTAGGAGTGAGGTCCAGAGCACATTGCTTACCAACAGATGAGAAAATTTTGTTACGAATATCATGCAGCATTGTTGGTTGCAGTTAGCTAAGAGCCAGTGGAAGGGACTTAAACTACAATATATAGGCCATCACAAGAAGGAAGTTAGAAAACGGCGAGTCTGAAAGTCGATATCTTGTCTTAGAAACATAGGAACAGCAAGGGAAGAAAGAGTGCAATGAAGAACACGGAGGTGCACTGACTATGTTGTGGAGCAAGACCTTGTCGACTGTCTTTGGTTGTAACCTCTGAAAAAAGAGCTTTTAAACACGAGACGAAATAGGTGAAGAGATTTGGGCCATTTGGCCAATGAGTCGAGTTTGTGATAATTGCGTAGGATAGCGCCTAAGATTGATTATAGGCAATATGGTAAATTGGAGCCTTCTGAACAGTTTTATGACAGCATTTACATCTGAGTATTATTGTCAACCCAATCCTTCCGTTGACAATCCTTCTGATTAAGTCCTTGTTCTCTTCGTACTTAACGCCTATTTAACGTTCACCTTTTGAACACTAATCCTACGTATAAGTATAACCTGAATTAATCAGCAACACAGTTTAATATCTTTTCAGTTTAATAAGAAACAAACAGACAGAACTCAATTCGATTACAACTCAACTAGTCAGCCACACTACTACTGCGAACATACAAATTCAAACTTCTCTAGTCAGCATAATTCTTCGCGCCTCTTGACACACCTGTCTTCTGTGCGCCTAAGCGAACTCTAATAATATACATATAGCGCGCCGCTGCCGATGTCGGCCGGCCGCGCGTGTCACTAAGACTAAACGTTATACATCTATCATATATACATATACACGTGAAACTAAAGTAAGCGCACTAAATATATACGCTAACATCTCGCACTGCAAGACTGTACACAAAACTCAGTTCACATTACCTCCTTCCTTTTTCTGGAATAGAGCAAATTAAATTTCAAAATTTGCGAAATTACCAAAATACATGAAACATATATATATCTAACTAATTAATAAACAGTCTTACGATTACTTATAACCTTGACAAACAATCAGCAATAACATTCAATCTGCCCTTCTTGTACTTCACCTCAACATCAAAAGTTTGTAAGGCTAACGCCCAACGCACAAGTTTAGCAGACTTAGACATTGACTCCGTCAAATATGTCAGAGGATTATGATCAGTAAAAATGAAAATCTTCGATCCAATTATAATTTCTTTTAACTTGTTTAAAGCCCAAACAATAGCATAGGCTTCCTTTTCCACAGTAGCCCATCTCTTCTGGGTATCAGTTAATTTCTGACTGATAAATGACACAGGGCGTTCTATTCCCTTGTCGTCCATCTGTGTTAAAACAGCACCGACTGCAAAGTCACTACTATCGCAGTACAAATTGAATGGTTTTCCCACTTCAAAAACATATAACACTACTTTGGATCGCACAGCCTCTTTAAGTAAATCAAATGCTTGCTGATGTTCAACAGTCCAATCAATCTTATCAGAAACACGTTTACTAGTTAAATCAGATAGCGGTTTCGCAATCTGTGCAAAGTCCTTAATAAACTGTCTGTAATAATTAAAAAATCCAAGCAGTTGCTTAACTTGCTTCTTAGTTTCTGGGATCTTCAAATTAGTCAAACTTTCAATTCTGTCTGGATTCATCTTTATCTTACCAGACCCAACCACATGACCGATAAACCTTACCTCACTCTTACCAAATATGCATTTTTTCAAATTCAAAGTAACGTTATGCAATCTCATTTGCATCAAAAATGCATCTAGATGCTGCAAGTGAACTTTCCAACTGTCAGAATGCACAGCAATGTCATCAACATACGGTTCTGCAAAGTCATTTATAGGCTGTAAAACTAAATTTATCGCCTTAACAAAAGTTCGGCCTGAATTTATCATTCCAAAAGGAACACGAGTAAATTCATACAGTCCATTATGTGTTACAAAAGCTGTCTTCCATTGATCAGATTGTTTTACAGGACAAGTCCAATAAGCACTTCGACAGTCCAAAATAGAAATCACATTAGACTTTCCAACTTTGTTTAAAACGTCTCTGACAATCGGCATCGGATATTTACAATCCACTGTGAATGAGTTAATGTATCTGTAGTCACAGGCAAGTCTTAAAGATCCGTCTTTCTTTTTAACAATAACCAAAGGGCTTGCCATTCTGCTCGATGATGGTTTAATAATGTTTGTTTTTAACATTTCTTTGATCTGACGTTCCACTTCTGATCGATAAATCAAAGGAATTCGGTATGCTGCAAATTCCTTTTCACGAAATCCTGGTTTTAGTTCAATTTCGTGTTCGACCAATGTACATAATCCAGGTTTTTCTGAAAATCTGTCACAGTATTTGTTCAAGACTTTCAACAACTGTTCTTGCTGAGTTACTGTTAAATGGCTAATTTGTTCAGGATCGAGGTTAAGTGAATTCTTGTCATCTTGAACCTCATTCCTCATTGGTAATTCAACCACTGAACCAAAATCTTCATCTTCTTCAACAATTAGACCACAACTTAATGCTCGAGTAACATATTTTCTGATCTTGTTGGCGTGAATTATTTTTCGACCATTTTCACCCATATCGACTAAATAAGAGTACTTTGATCTTCGATGTATGATCGTACATGGACCATGCCATCGAGAAATAAGTTTGTTTGTTGACGTTGGATACAAAACAATGACTTTCTCACCAGCTTCAAATTCTTTGTGCTTTGCTCTCTTGTTATACTGATTCGTGTATTGTAATTGCTTTTCTCGAGAGTAGGATTCTGCAAACAATAATGCTTTCTCCATATTTTCTTTGAGTTCTTTCAAATACTTTTCTGGTTTAACTCCAACATGAGGTGGTAAGTTTATTTCTCTAGTCCAACTCTCTTTTAATATTGCCAATGGTCCTCTCGGAATTTTCCCATAGAAAAGCATATATGGTGATACTCCAGTAGTTGCATTCGGCACTTCTCGTAATGCCCACACTGTGAAAGGAATTATCTTGTGCCATTTCCTCGGGTTGTCTATTATCACATGATGGATCATCTTTTTAAATGTCTGATTCCATCTTTCTACTAATCCAGCAGCCTCTGGGTGTCCTGGTGTGTCGAATCGTGGACTACAGCCCATTAAATTGAGAAATTCTCTTGTAAAACTGGCTGTGAAGTTCGTTCCTTGGTCACTTGTAATCACGGACGGCACACCAACGTTCATGAATAGTTCCATCAACGCTTCACACACAGCCTTCGCTGTCAGCGATTTCAATAAAAAGATTGTAGGCCATCTGGTGCACGAGTCCACAATGCATAAACAATACTTGTGACCTGCAGCAGATACTGGATCGATCGGGCCAACGAGGTCCATCGTCATTCTCTTGAAGGCGACCTCTTCTCTTGAGACTGGAGTGATAGGTACTCTATCCATCACCAGACTCCTTGCCTTTAGTTGACACTTCTCGCAAGACTTACAAAATTTCACAATGTCTCTTCTCATCTTTGGCCATACAAAAGATAATTTTATTCGTTCTCTTGTTTTCTCTTCTCCTAGATGTCCTCCAAATACCGATTCATGCGCCAATTCCATCACTTTAATTCGTCTCTCTTTTGGTAACACTAGTTGATATATCGTCTGGTCTAATATCTGATATTTCTTATGCAATAAACCGTTGATCACACAGAATTCAGATTCTTTCTCTTGTGCTAACTTCCACCACGGCTTCAACGATTCATCCTTTCTCTGTTGCTCTTCGAACTTCTTCGAATCGGCAATCTGCACCTTTTGTTCTTCGTCCATCTCTTCATCTCTATACAAGTCTCCTATCCCCACATCACATTCATTGTCTTCTTCAGTTTCATTTAATGTGCCATTCTCGCATGCAACCATCTCTTGCTCGTTCATCTCTGCTATTACACCATCTCGCGATAAACTTCGTTGCTCATTACTTTCGTTTTCCTCATCACTTGAACTTTCAGTTTCACTCTTCTCATCAACATCTACCATTTCCTGTTTCCGACTCTGCGCTCTCGTCATTACATTTGCTTGTACACTCACATCTCCTTGTATCGTTTTAATTTTCATCTGTGGTACGGCTTTTAATTCGGCAATTATCTCTGGATGCAACAAGAATCTTTCAGTACTGCCCATCTTTGCAATACTAGCACACATCAAAGTGACATAAGGTGTAAGTGAACACTGGATTTTACGCGGAAATCCCTCTTCTTTCACGTCACTACCACACAGTCTAACATCGACTTTCACTAACTTCGCAGGAATGGCATCTCCTGCCACACATTGCAAATTCACTTTTCCAATTTGTTCCACCTTCATGCCTTCCAGTAATTCTTCACTGATCACCGGAATTTCTGCTCCCGAGTCGCTCAGTGCTTTGACTTTCACTGGCTCTTTACCGTCTACTGCACGAATTTCAACCTCGACATATTGCAAGAACGATTTCTTCAATATTCGATTGTCATCTTTTCCTATGACTTCTCTCTGAATTTCAGCATCCAATAGAATTTCTTTTTGAATACCACATTTCATTACTGACTTTACTTCAGTTTCTTGGTTTTCTTGACCCGTGGTTTGATTACCTGTATCACTAACCACTTGAATCAAATTCACCCTTGTGTGTTCTTGATTTCTGCTAGAACTAGCTGCTACCACTGGAACTGGACAAAATTTAACCAAATGTTTGTCTGAACCACAGTTGTGACAACGCTTCACCACTGTATGGTATGGTTGTGAAATACCTCGTTGTTCATTTCCTTCATATCTCTTATACTGCGTAAACGATGTGTTGCCTTCCCTCTTGGCAAACGGCGCTGACGATTTGTTAAATCCCTGACGACCAAACGTCACTTCTCTGGTCTCATTGGGTACAGGGACATTAGCCTTGACTTCTTTACCTTTGAACTGACTCCCTGTTTCTGGATTACTTTTCCACTTTCCACTCTGGCTTTGGTTTACAGAACGTTGAGAAGGATAACTGTTTATATTTGGAAATGCAAACCCAATTCGATTGTTTACATGAATGTCTGCTAGGTCTGCCACTGCACTAGCTTGAAGACAGTCAGTTCCTTCCTTCGACAATACAAACTGTAGTGGACCTGGCGTTAAACATTCTTTTAGCTTATCCGCTACCAGCAAATCAAAGAGCGTATCATACTCTCTGTTCACGTTTCGACTTCTCACGTAATAGTTTAGCAAGTTCTTCAGTCTTGCCGTAAACATCGTATAAGTCTCTTCTGTCGTCTTCTTAGCATCCACAAATCTGGCTCTGTATTCTCTCGAAGTCAATTTAAATTCTTTTAATAAGTGCTGCTTGACTCTATCATAATTGTCTAGATCATCGTATGACAATCTATTCAGAACGGTTCGAGCTTTCGGCGTCATCAATGGTAGTAATAATTTCACCCAAAACGGCTTTTCCACAGCAAAACTGCGAAACGCGTTCTCGACTGTTTCAAAATATAATGGCACCTCCATCATATCAGTTGGCATTTGAGGCAATACATGCTTCATTGCATCACCTATTTTCTTAATTTTTGACACCAAAGTTTCACTTTCTTGCTGTTTCCTTCTTTCTGCTTCCCGTTCTTCTCTCATTTGCGTTTCTTTCAATGTCAATTTTGATTTCTCCAGTTTCAGACGTTCTTGTCTTTCTGTCTCTGCCTTTTCCAAACTTTCTTTCTGAAATTTGAGTTCTTCTTGTCTGATCTGTTCGGCACGTTCCAACTCTAACGTTCGCGCTTTTTCTTTTTCTTCTTCACGCATTCTCTTTGCTTCAATCTGTTGCTGACGAACCTCTTCATCACTTTTTCTAGCTCTTTCAAATTCAATCATCTGCTCCAGTCTTCTTCTTTCAGCATCTTCTCTATCTCTTTTCAACTGTTCTAACTGAATCTCAAACTGATGCTTTTGCAATTCCAGTTCTGCCTTACGCACTTGTTCTGCTTTATCTTCTCTCTCTCTCTGCAAGCGCAATTCTTCTTGCCTTACAAGTTCTGCTTTCTCTTCTTTCTCTCGCTGCAAGCGCAATTCTTCTTGCCTTGCAAATTCTGCCTTCTCTTCTTTCTCTCTCTGAAGACGTAATTCTTCCTGTCTTAGCTCTTTCTCTTCTTGTCTCCGTTTATCTTCTCTTTCTTTCTCTTCCTGTCTACGTTTCTCCTCTCTATCTTTCTCTTCTTGTCTCCGTTTCTCCTCTCTTTCTTTCTCTTCTTGTCTCGTCATCATCATCCACTGCATCAACATCTCCATAGACATAGGCGCAGGAGGTTTTTCAATAGCCTTTTCTACGGCACCGCCAACGGCACCTTCTTCTTCGACTTCTTCTTTAACCCACACATCGGCGAGTTCCTGCATCATGTCACCACGTGACATACCTTCTAATTGTTCTTCTTTAAAACCGGCTTTCAACAAACGCTGTTTCAGCCTCTCCGTAGACATCTTCTTAATATCTGCTTGTCTTTCAGCACTTAGTTTCTCCATCTTACTTGTTTACTTTGGTGATTTCTCTTTTCAAAGAAGTCACGGTTTTTCTTGGTGTGTGAATCGATAAACAAACGGGATTTCTTTTATATTTGTTCGTGGAAAACAACGAAATTTTTATACCGTTTCTCGTGTTCCACCGTCGTTGATATCGTAGACACGTCACACAGCAACAACGCATAAATTCTTTTATCACCGTCGTAGATTCTTCTAACACCGTTGTAAATTCTTCAATCACCTTCGTAGATTCTTCTATCCGCCGAAGGAGGTGATAACGTGAATTTTAATCCACCGTGAGTTTATATCCACCGTGAGTATTTATCCACCGTGAGTTCTTATCCACCGTGAGTTCTTATCCACCGTGAGTTATTATCCACCGTGAGTTTTTATCCCACCGCTGCCACCAATAATGTCAACCCAATCCTTCCGTTGACAATCCTTCTGATTAAGTCCTTGTTCTCTTCGTACTTAACGCCTATTTAACGTTCACCTTTTGAACACTAATCCTACGTATAAGTATAACCTGAATTAATCAGCAACACAGTTTAATATCTTTTCAGTTTAATAAGAAACAAACAGACAGAACTCAATTCGATTACAACTCAACTAGTCAGCCACACTACTACTGCGAACATACAAATTCAAACTTCTCTAGTCAGCATAATTCTTCGCGCCTCTTGACACACCTGTCTTCTGTGCGCCTAAGCGAACTCTAATAATATACATATAGCGCGCCGCTGCCGATGTCGGCCGGCCGCGCGTGTCACTAAGACTAAACGTTATACATCTATCATATATACATATACACGTGAAACTAAAGTAAGCGCACTAAATATATACGCTAACATCTCGCACTGCAAGACTGTACACAAAACTCAGTTCACAATTATTATTATTATTTTTTTTTTGCCCCAAGGTACATGTGATCCCTTGGGGACTTAAATATTAATTAAAATAAGCAAATAATCTGGAACGGCCTTAGGTTTATTATTATTATTACTATTATTGTTATTATTATTATTGTCACAGTCATTATTATTATATTTAACAGTAATGATTAAATTATCTGAAGAGCCATCTCAATTATTGCAATCGCAAGACTATCCTTACTTCATACACATGATGCTCTGGTTCTGCTGAGAAACAGTTTAAGTGTACCGAAGCTGTTATACAGTATGCGCACAGCCGTCTGTGCTGATTGCCCGGGCTTGGCTCGGTTCGACAACTTGTTGAGAGAAGGTCTATCGACCATCCTAAATGTAAACCTTGACGATGACCGGTGGCTCCAGGCTTCTTTGCCGGTGAGAGACGGTGGTCTGGGAGTTCGTTGTGCATCTACGCTGGCACTTTCCGCCTTTCTGGCTTCTGCTGCTAGCACAACCGAACTGCAGACATGCATCTTACCAACAGAGTCGGCTGAGATACCATACGAACTGGTCAATTCAGCACTCACCGCGTGGAAGACCCTGACAGATGCAGAACCACCAACAGGAACAGCAACTCATCGCCAAAAGGAGTGGGTTATCAGATACACAAACAAGGCACGGACAGGCTTGCTCGAGTCCACCAGCTGTCCATGCGATCGTGCTCGCCTGCCAGCTTCACGAGCACCTCATTCTGGTGACTGGATGCTAGCTCCCCTGTGACTGCTTTGGGCCTTCGCCTCTCAGACGAGGAGATACGGATCGCAGTCGGGGTGAGGCTAGGCACGGTACTCTGTGAGCCGCACTTGTGCCACCACTGCCGAGAAAATGTCGACGCAAGAGGGCTTCATGGTCTGGTTTGTAGAGGAGGAGGAGGAAAACAACAGCGGCACGATATGCTCAACGATGTGATCTGGCAGGCGCTGAGCAGAGCGAAAATCCCTGCTCAGAAAGAGCCTCTCGGCCTCTCAAGAGGAAATGGAAAGCGATCAGACGGTGTCACGCTGATTCCTTGGTCACGCGGACGATGCCTGACATAGGTATCGGGCACTGTCACAGTGCCCGATACCTATGCCACCTCCCACCTTGCTCACACATCCATCGGAGCTGGCGAAGCCGCGGAACGTGCAGTTCTGATCAAGAGGGCGAAATACGTAACCATTACTAACACCCATACCTTTGTGGCTATCGCCTTGGAGACGGGCGGATCTTGGAGCGGGGAAGGTCTACAGCTCGTTATGGAGCTGGGAAGCCGGATAACGAACTCAACGCTCGATCCACTGGATACATCATATTTGTTCCAACGGATTTCAGTGGCCCTGCAACGTGGAAACGCCATCTGCCTTTCCAGGACACTGCAACCTCTGTCTGAGTGACGCTGTAATGCAGGGATTCCCAACCAGGGGTGCCCGCACCCCCAGGGGGTGCGAGATGGCATTTTAGAGGGTGCGAGAAAGAGTAGATAAACTTTTTTATCGGCTGATAGAAAATCCGTCATGTTTATACAAATGTCACGAAATTAACTCGTTACAATATTGTTTGCATTGAAGGTGAGGTCACATTTATTTTATTATAACAGAACTTGACATTAATAAATGTAACAATTGTGTGTGTGCATGTGTGTAGCCTATGCTTACTGAGCAGTATTTGTATCATAGTGCAACCGGTGTCTTGCAGTGTGCCGGTATTTGTAGGTCAATATTTTTGCTTTGAGTCCATTGTCATATTGACATTATATTTTGAATGAAGCAGTGAGCAGGAAAAATTTGTCAAAACGGGATTTATGAACATGTAAATTAGCTCATGTTTTTCTCTTGCTGGTTCGCAGATTTACCCTTCATATTTCATCATGTCAAAAAGAAGGAAATGGAATGATGAGTATGTGCGCTTTGGTTTCACTTGCACAACAGGAAATGATGAATTACAAAAACCTAGAGCATTCTTTTTATGTTATGAATTTATATGTGCATTTTATGCACTGAGTTAAAAGCTCATTTTTAGTTCAGTTTGTTCACACACAGTATTGTATGAGTGTATGTGGTTCAAAAAATAGAAATGTGACTTAGTCGTCTTCAAATGTGATATGACTTTTGTAGGGGGTGCGAGCGCTAATCAAATATTTCCAAGGGGTGCGAGGTATAGAAAAGGTTGGGAACCCCTGCTGTAATGACTCTTCAGATAATTTAATCATTATTATTATTATTATTATTATTTATTAATTAATTACATTTTTAACGAGCGCACGAGCACACCGACATGTTAATTTGAATCGCTAATAGTCAGCCCCAAGGAGACGATGCAGTTAGATATCCAAGTACTTGAAAGTCAATGAGAAATAGTGAGTTTTGAGCCGCTTATTGAAGGTGGGAAGTGAATTTGAGCTACGAAAAGAGCGTGGCAGTCGATTCTATTCATTGGTGGCAGAGACATGGAATGCACGCGGACCCAAAACTGTTCTGCATCGTGGTTCAACTAAAAGACACTTGTGCTCAATGATCGCAGGCAACGAGGAGGGATTAAGGGCTAGTTGTGGTTGAAGTTAGGGAGGTGTGCTGGTGCTGATGGCTTTGTGTGTCAAACAGGCCAGTTTAAATTTTATTCTGAATTTTATTCTGAATTCAACAGGAAGCTAATGCAGCTTGTAGTGGAACCCACATCACTACATGAGGAAAAGGAGTTTTGGGTGCGTTGCAACCTGTTGAGTTCAAGGTCTAAGAGACCCACAAAACCGAATTAATGTAATCAAGGCGAAAGGAGACAAGAGAACAGGCTATGGTTTGCGACATATTCTTAGTCAGAGCCAACCTGATGTGACACATAGCCCTGATGCGATAGAAACAAAAAAGATTTACAAGGTTTGTTTATGTGCCGTCGGAATGTGAGCTTACTGTCCAGGGTTACTGCAAGTGTTTTAACAGTCTCTGATAGTGGTACAGCAGTGCCTGCGAGGTCGATGCTAGAAAGCGAAGGGAGAACGCAGACTCTGATAGTGGTACAGCAGTGCCTGCGAGGTCGATGCTAGAAAGCGAAGGGAGAACGAAGACTCTGATAGTGGTACAGCAGTGCCTGCGAGGTCGATGCTAGAAAGCGAAGGGGAGAACGCAGACTTTGCGTGAATAGAACAAAATTGCCTCAGATTTGTCTCGGTTCATAGCCAAACCACAGACGAGAGGCACTCCTCAAGTTTTAGTTTACCAGACTAATCAGTGTGTGACAGAGTAACATGGAGCGGAATATCATCCGCGTACTATTGAAACTGGTCTCCAAAGTGTTTAGCTATGCAACTGATTGGGGAAGTGGAGACTGTGATTAATAAATGGCCGTGGACATACCTTTGGCACTCCAGCAGTGCAAACAGTGGGCTCAGGAAGAGCGATACTGATACCACCTGCTGACACCTGTCATCCAGGTAAGAAGCTAGGCAGTTTTAGCAGACCCAGAGACACCGAAGCTTTTGGCGAATCTGGATAGGAGTGGTCGTCTACGGTGTCGAAGACTGCATTGAGGTCAAGGTATAGTGAGAGGCACGCTTTTCCATTGCCGAGAGACGAGAAGATGTTATCCTGTGTAGAGGCGAAAGCAGTTTCAGTGGAATAGCCTTTGCGGTAAGCTGACTTATAAGGATTGTGCGGTTGAGACTGCGGATGGCGAGCCCTCGCCTAACAGGGACAAAATCGACAATATTCAGGTTATCAGTTCAACTTTTTGTGCTTACTTTTGATAACATTTAGCATTGTTTCTCTTCGGGGATTGTCACGGTACAATGGAGCGTGACCTGGCGCCGCCTGGTGGAGTTGGTATTTACGGCTACAGTCGGGAACAGGTGTACGCTGTGAGCAGTATCAACAACCGAGGTCGGTCTGGCATAGGCCCGGTGGCGACGCTGGCAGGCCAGTCGGTCCTCAAGCTAAAGCGTTACAGCGGCCCCGCGCAGGACGCCGACGGGTACGGGCCAACAGTCATCCGTCGCCCGACGGCTGGGCAAGCAGGACGCCGACGGGTACGGGCCAACAGTCATCCGTCGCCCGACGGCTGGGCAAGCAGGCAGAGGCGGGAATCTGGTTCCGGTTCCGACATCTACAGTCACAGTCTACACTCTACAGTCACCTAACAGTATAATGCATTTTAACGCATACTGCACTGATCGTGCCGTCATTTCCGTGCTATATACGGGTCCATTATGGGAATATTTATTAGAGTGGTTTTATATATCGCCCCTTCAAGATTATCTACTCAGGATCGTAAAATGGGAATATGGGTCCCATGTGGACTCCGCTCCATGTGGGCATGGTGATAGACCGATGACTGTGAAATGTTAATGTGAATTTATGATAGCATAAGACTAATCCAAGGTCAGATTTCTCTTGGAGACACAAAAGGTCGTCAATTTTTTGCCAATTTTACAAACATATAATCGATTTTCCTGGCTTCATGAAGCCTTCCTCTGCAGTTATACCGCCGGCTGAAGTCGTTGAAACTAGAGTATTTTCAACGAGACATTTGCATACATACGAACAGACGCCATTGTCGATTAAAACAAGTGCCTGACATCAGGTAACGTGACAAACATCTGGATGGTGGTAATAAGTATAGCTAGTAAAGTAGTAATTAGGCAGGTAGTAAGGTAATAAGTAAAGAGCTGGTGATCTGATATTGACTGATTGTTAGACTGCTAGTCCAGGCCCGGATTAAGCCCTTGGAGGGCCCCGCGAAATTCTCCGGGGTGCCCTCAATCTCCTACCCCTCCCTCTCACCATACTCCTTCGTCCCTTCCTAAATGTTAATGCTTGTCATCTATTATTGACTATATAACTCAAACGTAATATATATAATGTGGTGTAGATTAATAAAATACAAAAAAAACATGTTAAAATGACACTATATAAAAGGCTCACTTTCTAAGACAAAGCTGCTGCTGTCAGCAATTCGTGACAGTTTGTCAGT